>JAUYWV010121370.1:0-20422 GCA_032274565.1 Nematoplana nigrocapitula
AACACTTGCTTGCACATGTAACAGACTTTTGCTCGTCGGTAGTCTCTCCACAACTGATCGTTCATGTTCGCCTTCTCATGTGTGTTGGTCATATTCCAAGCATAAACTTTTCTCGCCAATTCCTCCAGCGCCATCAGTCCGTCCTTAATGCAGGTGTGTCCAGTAAACGCGTAATATTTCATAGGAAGAGGAGGTTGTGTTATGGTGGGATTCGGTACAAGAAGGAAACCAAATGAAGCCGGCTGGTGATATTCGCGTTTTGAGGCATCTCCCTTCACAAATATGCATGCGATATAAGCGTATATGACATATGGATGATGTTGTGTTTTCCCTTAGTTTCTAAAAGAGTGATTTTCCCTCTTTGGAGGTTTTACAGGTGGCGGCATGTTTGAGTAACAATAGGGTCGATGTTCGGCTAGACGTTACTCCTTTTTAAAAGGTTGGATACAGAGCTCGCATTGACTGGCTCGATATCCATCTTTCTTATTCAGCAGTCGGTCAAGATTGGTAACACCCACAAAATGAGCCACCTCATCGTCGTCAGCTTCATAGACTGCCAGGATATGATATCGCGATCGTCCTCGTTCACGACTGATTTGGTGTTGTAGACATACTGGACGGGATGTGTCTTTTCTTTTTCCACCCATTTCGTCATGTTTACTTTGAGAGTGGGGTTACTCTTCTCAAAGACGTCCAATTGCGCTGCCGTAATTGGGAACGTCAGGTCATCCCAGCTGACTGAGTCCATGTATGAAGCATATTTGCTTGCTCGAGACCGATGCTTCATATTAATTTCATCATGATATAGCACTCCCAGTACAGCAAACTTGAAGCAGTCGTCCTGTCCATTGCTATCAACATTAACAACCGCCTTTTTGATTTAAGGCGTTGGGGTAGAGAGAAATGGCAGCCTTTTCCTACAATGCGTGGTACGCAATGAAAGCGTGTAACACAGAAGTCTAGCCAGTTCATCCCTTCAATTATCCAGTTTGAGTCGTTTTGGATAAAGTCCATCAGCTTCTCCATTATTCTCCTGTACACACTCTCCATATCAACCTCTCTGAGGGAAACTGCGCGAATGTGGACTCGAGTAGTGTCTCGCCGGCTGACTTCTCCCTGCGCATCCACTTGAATCATCCGAACTTGTGTAACCAAGTGTACACGGCTTTCTTCATCCCTTCTTAACAGTCGTTCTCTGCTACCTGACATATCGGGCATTGCAATATTGAAAGATTCATCAGGCTGCAGTCTGTTTGATGTGAAGCAAATCACTTGAGCCGTACGATTGAAAGCATGAGAATGCATAAAGCACCGTATGCATAGCTCTTCACCCAAGTCGCTCTGAGGGGAAATTGGGTCAGGATGTCACTCCATTCGATGGTTTTTTAATTTCTCCAGATTGTTAAAAGACTTGTTACACTGCCCGCAAATTCTTAACACGTCGTCGTCGTCGTTAGTCGATTGGGAGCTTTTGTTTATACCCTCTGCCGGTGACAGATCGAAGTCCACTTCATGGTTTGCCAATCTACTCGCGGTGTTGAGTGGCGACGTGATAGGGCTGGGGTGGGGAGGCAAGTCTAGTGACAGTGTCCATGTACCTAAGGGAGATGGTGGTGGTGGTATGAAGGCTGTTGTGAATGCTGTTGGTGTTGGCGGCGTGTTAAGGGAATAGGTGGGGCTGGGAGGGGGAGACACATTTGGAATAGGAGACGAATAAACAGGAGGAGTGGTAGGAGGTGAATACGCAAATCAAGGATAAGGAGGGCGAACTTATGGTGTCTATATAGGGGATCGGGGTATAATCGGGAGATGTAGGAGGAGGAGGTGTATATACACTTGGAAGAGGAGGTGGAGGCGGAGCGAAGGATCAGTTGAGATGGTGACGGCGTCAGTTGAGATGGTAGCGGTGGTGACGGCGGCAGTTGAGATGGTGGCGGTGGTGACGGCGGCAGTTGACACACACACACACACACACACACACACACACACACACACACACACACATACACACATACACACACACACACACACACACACACACACACACCGTCGTCTATGTTCCACGCAGGCACGTTCACCTTTAGTGGAATCGGCGCTATAGCTAAAGAGAATACTCTATGTATTGCGCGGCAGAGGCTCTGTCACGAAATAAGCACAACATTCATTTTTAACCTAACTGATTTCACGCACTGGAATAATTTCATGATTGCATTTGATGGTGGAAATTTTCAGAAGTTTTCAATAGAGCTCCAAAACAGTTTTTGTTAGGGCATCCTGCTGCGTCCGGAGAACAACTGCGGAACGCACCACATAGCCCAGGCATTTACAATATCCAGATTGAAATGTCTATCCGCGTTCCAGTCGTAGAAAATATTTTTTTTGTATGAAGCTTCAGCGCAATCCGTGGCCCAATCCATTTAACTTCATATTCTAATGTATAATTCCTGGAATTCGTGCGTGACGATAAATCCGGTGACTAAATTATATCAATGGTCAAATATTCGCATTTTTAATTTATGAAATATTTCTTTGGAGATATCATATCTTCTCCGCACGTGTACTAACTAGTTGGGGAGTCAATCACCACAGCACAATGCTCTATAATGGTCAGATTGATAACCGTTTTTCAGATTGAAATCAATGATATTGTTAGTATTCTAAAACAATAATTATCCCCAAAACCTCATCTTCAAACTACTTCACTTTTTCTGAATAACAAAATGCTCAATAACTCTAAACCTAAGAAGGTAATTTCTAAATTTTGTGTGGGCATCGTTTTTATTGGTAAAGACTACCCTCTTTCACCTGTTTGCTAAGAGACTTAATCGTGTGTTCAAGGCTTTGAATGTTGATATTTCTGTTTATTTTAGCACGGTTAAGGTCAAATCTTATTTTTCTCTCAAAGATGTTACTGAATTTGGTTTGAAAAGTGGTGTCGTTGACAAATTCTCTGGCCAGATTGATTCTGGTATTTCCAATGATTGGAGAAACCAAACGCCACTTGTATAAACGGATTAAGGAGCATTCTAAAGATAATTCGTCTATTTTTCTCATTTGGCTTCTTGTATAATTATTGCATTTTTATAAATTCTTTCGTAATAATTGATTCTGTCAAGTACGAATTTCAACTTAAAATTAAAGAATCCCTTAACATTAACTCTCAAAGCCAGTTTTTGTTATAGGTTTTTTTACCTGTTTCCTTTCTGTTGTGTGTTAGTGCATCCAATACATATTTGTGTCATATTTTGATTACTTGCCTGATGAAGACAACCGCTGTTGTCGAGAACATTTGCTTATGGAAATAAATGTTTCCGATATTCGCCTGCTTTCTGCTCTGGTATTTAAAAACTGTCACTGTTTCAACGCTACACAAGCGAAACTAGTTGCATTAAATGTTCTACATATATTGACTTTTATTTTCTCTTCAGATTTCGGATTCGATGTTCTGTATGTGCATCATCATTTTATTTAGATAAATTCCGGTAACTAGCCCTATCTTTGACGCCTCGAATGAGTTATTTTCTGCGACGCTACACTGCATAGTTCTCCTGTCAAACCAAGGATCATAGATTAACACACCGAAAAGCTAAGAGGACAATCTATTTGAACCCCAGACTTTAATTCCTTCTCGTCGTACTCACACGCACACGCGGGCATACTCTGAGCAAATTTACACTGCATTTACCTTTTCTCCAAATCCCCGAAGACAAGTGCAGCAGTTTGCGTCTTCCGTGGGGGCTCGCTTGCTTTCTTCCGGTTCGTCGCCTAAATCGATGGTGTCAACAACATACTGCACGCTATAGGGTGATTCACATGTGTAGATTTCCGCGCCAAACAGATTTCATTTGAATTGGCTTCTTTCTCTCTTTGCCTTTTTTAGTATGAGTCAGACATTTTGTGAATGCTGCAGGATTGGCGGTTTTGTTGGTGTGATTCGTTACTATGCGATGCGCAGCATTTCCCTATAACTTTCAATTGATCTGTTTATAGAAGCAAAATAAAACATGCAGTGACCACTTTCTAGTCTATAGCATTTACAGTACTATACAGCTTATGAAAAAACAATATTAAAATCCCTAAACTTTGAAAAAATATATACAAATATCGTTCATTTTCAATGTCGGGCGCCTCATTTCCATTCGATGTACAAAATTTCCTAACAATATTTTGGATGAGAGATCGTTTGTATCAATTTCAGAGTGACTAAGCATCAGCATCTGGGACAACAAACACGACATATGGATGTATGCAGCCTGCCCTCACCATCTTTCATGTAGTACAATAAAAATAAACCCCATGTCCTGCAATATAACTGAGGTAACTACTGTATACATATCTCTAGAATCTCGAATTAAAAAAATAAGAGAAAATAGGAACATTTAATGCCACCGTTTTTTTTTGCTTCCGGTCGCTGCTGAAGATTGGCTCATATTTCAACAAAAATGATGTTACACCACCCCCTGGCAGTGGACTCTTGGCTATAATACAAAGGAGTTGGAATAAGTATGCTAGAATAGACACGTCCATTTAAAAATAAAGGATTTCCGTGTAATTTGATTGATTCCCATTTCGGTCAATCAGATCCGACGATTTTCTGTTTTAAAAATAGCAGTATAATTTAGTAGGCATGTAGGTTAGGGATTAATTTTCCAATACAGTGACACATTTTTGTCTCATTTTGTCTGTCTGTACAGTTTATAGCAGCTAGTTGCCATTTTGCAAACAAATGAAAAAGAAAATATATATTAGCCCTTTTGCGATTTTTGCCTACCGAACGCCCCAAACCGAAATTACATGTTTTAGCGCGCCTGCATCTACACTATTGTAGTTGATGCATTCAAACAACTGTGCTATAATGTTGTGTACCAATTTTCTTGCATAAATTATCGATTGGACGTCTTATATTGGACGGCATTTCCTGCGTGCGACTGTGCCGGTAACCTAGACCAATTGCACATATTGTGCACTGGTCGTGACACATTCGATCTGGTATTTCAGGAGGCGCTTTCCCTAATCGATCGTTAGATGACAATAGTAGCGTTTCTTACTTGAATTATAATTTTCTGTAAATTATCGATTTATTTGTTTTTCTGTCTGTTTGTTGCGCCACTTTTAAAATATTTGCCCATCCGGTCGCTTAATCGTTCCAATGTTCCATACTGGTTTATTATTTCTTTCCATTTTTTTCGATTTCGGTGTCCAGCTACATACAGACCTGAAACCCGATTCGTATAATAAGGCCTGCTCAACGAGACATTTTCTATTTGGACATGAATGGATAATGAAAGCGAGAAAAGAAAAGGAAGAAGCACTTTCCATTCGCGTGGATATATGCGGCCTTTTATAGAAATCCCTAAGACAAATCATTATACGTTTTTACCCGTAAAGAAATCCGGGATTATTATTTCAGAAGGTGGGAATTTTTATTAGTTTCATTCATTCTTTAGTAGATGTCATTGATTGTGCGGAATTTGAGGCAGATGTTAATTAGGACTTAGCCGGGAGAAGAGCATGTTTCAGGTTTAAAAACAACTAACAATCGCTAAGATTTCACATTCATTTTTAGAGCAGATGAATAGAATTAGCAAAAAGAAGAATTCAGATAGATGTTAACTACACCCCTCATGTGCTGTATTGATTAGCGGGATGAACCAAAATTACATTCGGTGAAGCAAAGTTAGTTCAAGGAAAGCAAAACAAATTTACAGTAGTAGCGTATAATTTAAATATTTTACTAATTTTCTATGTTTTAATATATCGCGTGTTTTAATCAGTTCTCAAGAACATTTGACTGCAAACAAACACAAATGGAATAGATATTTTCAAGACGAATCCCATTCGAAAACTTTTTTCTTCATAATTCTTATTCAGTCAGTTCGAGAAAGAGGCTATAGAGGTAAAGAAATAAATTGAATAATCGAATTGCGGAAATATTTGGGCTTATCACGTCATTTTGGTCGACCCTTTTATTATAGCATTTGCCTGCGAAATTTTGTGAGCAGACGAACCTATAAGTTAAAACATGGGATAATTCTATATTTAGACCAAATTACCAAATGCATGTCACGTGTAAAGGGTGCCTAATGCAACTGCAACGCTCTATAGTTATCATTTAAAATAGAACCACCGGATAATCGCATGCATCTCACGAAAGGTTTCAATGGAATTAAGCAAGTATTAAATATTTTCTCTGAAAATAATCAATAATAAAAAATATCCAATAAAAAAAGTTATGAAGAGAAGCCGAAGGCATTATGAAAAAGGAAGATAACCATTCAATGTGAACGAATGGGACGTTTGTTGAATATGAATAGGAAGAAATAGAAGAAGGAAAAACAAAGAAGGGAGGTCATCGATGTTGAAGTAACCGTGTCCGCAGTGATAATAATATTTCAGAAAAAGAAAGGGAAAAGCCATGAAATACCAAAACCTAAATCAGAGAACTCACACAGATTTTGCGGGTAAATCTATGCATGTAGTACTGTGGATAGATGTTAAGTGTTAAGCAAAAAATCTTTTTACTATTTATCAGTCAGGGTTATTCCATGGGCAAATATTGACTAAGTCAAACACCATCAACGGTCACATTATGTAGGTCAATAGTTAAGACACTTAAATTATGATTCCGTCTGTCGGAATGAGGACAGAGTGCGAAGGAATATAACGCGTGCAACTAGAGTGGTATATAGGTCGTCACCTCAGCCAATGCCTATACCAGCGCTTCTATAACAGCCTAAAATTTCTCACCAAGATAGAAACGACAAACCAAGAACACGGGAACCTTCAGAGAGAAAGATGTTATTTTCTTCCCATCCAGCTTTTGACAGTACTGATTAATTGCACTTATTCGTTTACAGGGCGCATATGGGATGGTCAGAGAAGACGCTTTTGGTCTTTTCCCCCGCGGTTCTGTTTTATAAGAGCCTATTCATGTTGTACATCAATCTAACCAGACGGATCTCCCGTAATTGCGGGGCATTCCTCCAAGCAGCTTTCCCCAGCTGACTTCTTTGGCACATGTGGCATGGTGCACTCTGCAAAAGAAGAAGAAGGGGACCTGGATTTCGTATCAGTTGTTGTGTGACTCTGTCAGTGCTCTCTCTCTCTCTCTCTGCGTAGATAGATGCTTTCCTCTCTCCTTTCCCCTTTATAGTGCCACACACAACTGCGGGACTGGAGGAGTCTGCGCGTCGAACAGATAAGGTACAGAAGGTGGTGACATGTAGAAAAAATCATCTCGTCTGTGATCCCAAACACGTGAGACAAGGCACCCAAGATAAATGACTTCAATTGAAACAAAATGATCCCCCTTATGCCCAGAGAACCGCCCGGATAAAAGTGCCAACTTCATATTTTATATTGACACAGGGTGCACTAACACACATGACACACACGGAACAAACTTACTGCATTTCTACAGTGGATTGACGATGATGCTGTTGTAGATGATGATGATATTTAGACCCCAACAAGTATTGCATGGAAAAATTTGATTCCCCAAGAATGACCCATCCGTGCGGATGCAGTTTTACACTAGTGGAGGGGTGGGGGAGCTTGGTATTTGTCAACTGTCAATGTAGAAAATGTTAAGGATGAAGAGCTGTCGTGTAAAGCTATTTAGCTCCCAAAATTCTTACACATGTACGTACTATACTTATCCCTGCACAGTGTAGACATTTTACATCCCAACGCAAATTACACTTTCCTCGAAGACTGGAACGTATTCTAAATCTGCTATATTGTAGTCTTGAAACTTAATAAGCTAAAAATAATTCGGAATTCACGATTTTCCATAGCCTAGTTTGAGACTGTCTTTTAGCTATTTCAGAGATAATCGTCTCTCTCATAAGTAGAAGATTCTGTGTTCGAGATCCGCCTTGAGTTAATTATTTATTTATTTATTTCAACGATTATATATATCTTAAAAATTGATGTGGATATATTTCAAATTTTGAAAATAAATATATAGATTTATTGGGTTTTGTTCGTAATCTGCAAATTATGATTCCATTTTTATTTTCACAGAATATTACACTACTAATAGTAGTATAGCATGTAGCAATGCGGAAAAAATGAATTTACGACCGGATTACTTTGATAATTTTTATTTAAATAATTAAAGCAAGCACACAGGTATCAAAGCATTCTCACATCTCTAAAATAGTTCGTCAGTCAATCTCTGTAAAGGGGTGGAGGATGCATCATTGGTTCTTGTTATAAGCTTAACGTGTGGAGGTACCCGGCTTTGCTCGGGAGATACATAGGGCAATAAAATATCAGGAAACCATCAAGTTTTTCAAGTAACTAATTTATTCTGATGATTCAGTAGGAAAAATCACAGAGGGGAGAATTATGTTGAGAAATACTTGCTTTGGATCAAATCGGGCTTAAGGATATGATTTCTAGGTATACATATAATTTTGTGTAATGGTAGTAATGGTAACAAAATAAACACAATCTATGTATAGCGTGTTCATTCTAAAGAATTTTTGGTGTATTATTTTAAATACATTTTTTCATTTTTATTAATTATTTTATAATAGAAAGAAAAACTTTAAATTGCTAAAAAAAACAGATAAAATCATCCGCAGGAACCTACTGATTCCAAATCTGCTCTTAGTTTTGCTCTGGGATCAACCGTTCAAACTAATGCCCAGACACGCACACACACAGACAGACAAATCTACTTTATATATTATATATACAGTAGATATCTTATGTTTAAAATCCGAATAATTGGTTTTCAATTAGTAGAAAAACACAGTTAATTATCAAATGTCACTTTCTTATCGAGATATTTTGGAAACAACAATTTGAAACTTTGACTTATAGTGAGTCCAAAGAGCATAACAGCGAATTTTATTCGATCCGTATATTTAATAATTTAACGAAAGACGGTCCATAAAAATCTATATTGATTTATACTGAAAGCAATGACGTGTAATGCTACCTCGTGTTTACTTACCAATATTATGCACATATTTCGTTTGACAAAAATAACCATTCTTGTTGTTATAGAGTAGAAAGACGCTCATTCCTTTTCAGAAACATTCAATAAAGATTAACATTTCGTTTTCATAGTGTTTACGCTTAGAGATGTGACTCGGCTACATTGTATATAATTCTACTCAAATGTATGATGAAAGTATCCAAGGTATCCAATTTTAACTATCTATAGGATTTTTATTGTCATCCATAGTCGTCAACCTCCAGAATTGAGATGGCACTAATGATTGATTGATTGATTGTCATCCAAGGGTGAATTGGAAGCAGAAATCCGTGAATGACTTGCCATGGGACGAACAGCAACCGTTGATATGACGAAAATTTGGCCGTCATCTGGCTTAACACATGAGCGTGAAGATATATGCGGTTGATGAAGTCATCGATATAGCTGTGAAAGATAGGCTTTGAAAGCATCTGATGATGATTAGGATTAATGCGTTTAAAATGTGGGCATGGAAACGAATGCCTTTCATCAGCTGGCGTAACCACAAGGGAAATGCCTAAATTTGCGTCAGAAGATAAGGCTAATAACACAATTGAATAAAAACATAAGCTGGCAAAATTTGGGTACTGGAAGAGATGCGTGTATAGCATATTACTAACAATTATCGAAGGCAAAGTACAAGTCAAATGCAACATAGAAAGGAGTCCAACTGCGTGGATTGAAGACATACGCAAATGGGAAGAAGCACTTCAAGAAGGAAGGCGCGACAAAGAAGCCGACGGCCCCAAACATACATGTTTCCATGACGACGAAGACGACGACGTATGATGAAAACAGGCATTGACGTCATATAAGTTTGTTGAGGAAAATAATAGTTTTGCTTTACATTAAGCAACGACAGGCATCTGTGAGTACGAAAACAGAACGCATTAAAATGTTTTAGAGACGAACAAAGAAAAATTAATCTATAGTTATTATATTAATTTTCAACATTGTACAGCTGACTTAATCGAGAAAGATATCAACAAAAATGTTATTTAATGATTTTCAGAAAATAAGTCACTCCATCATTACTATAGGTCGTCTTTTCCTAAAGTGTTTAAATAATATATTCTTTTTTGTTTAAAGACTCTTTTGTTAAGTGATTCCCGCAAATATTTAATATGACTTACTCCTTATTTCCTATTAGAATGACTTATTTAATAGATTACATTTTCTAGTTTAAATCATTTTCTATGTCATCTTATGTATATACAGATACCCACTGGTGCATAATGTAAAGTGAAAAATCGCAATATTCAAATATATTCATGGCATGGCCTGATGAGGAGAATTCCCGAAGTTTACTGCTGGTCGTATGGCGAAAGAACATATCAGAACACTATGAATACAATGCGGAAGGTCATCGAAGCCGGAGGTTGCTATGTAAATTAAATTTGATTAACTTGTTCATTAATTATGCATTACTGCATTATTGTTAAATTATACAATATGAATATCAATGCATTAAAATAGACACGTTTTCATCATAAACGCGCATTTATTTCGGTGCAGCAAAATATTAAAAATAATTAAAACACATTTTTAGCAGTAGCTTTTTCAGAAACACATAAATACCATAATATATCGTTTACAGATTGAATTAATTTGAGAATTCCTTTTGAGCTGAGAATTTTTTTTCATCATTAGTTTTGTCCTCCTTTCGTTCTCGCATTAACATTTGCACAATCGACTGAACAGAGAACTGTGTCAAGTGTGTTGGAGGTGAAAAAAGTGAATGTATCGAGCTCTGATGAGCTATCTTCTGAGAATAATGGTTTGAAACAGAGGCATGAAACAGTCACTCAAACAAAAATGCTTGGAAATCTTGCCCAAAAAGTTCAGACAAAAATTTGATCAAACACAATTTATTCCTAGATTGCAGGGTGGAGAGTTAAAAATAAAAAGTAGATAAGGCTTCAAAGAAGAACGAAAGGTTTTGAGGAATTGAAAGTAATTTTGCCCCTCCTCAAATGAAAAGTGGATAATTTAGAAATCTAGGTATTTTTACTTTTGTTGAAAATCAAAATTCAGAACGTGGGTATTTTCTTGTCATACTTAATATTCAACAGAATTACAGAAATGAGTTGTACAGAGTTTGCAAACCCATACGAATCCAAACCGTACACCAAGATCAGCAATTGGTTCTTTTATCAATCATGATAATATATATTTTTGTTTTGTATAAATTTGATACTGCCAGGTTATAAATTAAATTATTATAAGCAAAAGCTATGCCATTCAATTCTGCTTACTAGTGTGTTTTTTTAATAATATTATTTAGATACAGTTGACTTTCTTCATCTATATAGTACAAATTATATGCTGCATATTAATATTCATGATCATTTTAAATTGCATTTTCTCACATTTTTCAAGATACGTCTGTATTCTGTTCAATCGATGATGGGTAAATTTAGATTTTAAAGCAGAAAGAGGGTGTGAAATGGTTTTATCAATTTTAATTCATATTTTCCATAATTTCTATGTCTAGTATTTGTGATTCGATATATGAATGATGTGTGTCGATAAGGTATGGTATATCTGTATCTTACATGTTCAGCGTTTATTCTATGTCACCCGTTATACGCACGCAATATTTTGATTGAAAGCCCCTGATGAAACTGAATCTGAACCACGAAATACGTGAACATATAATCTCCTCAAAAGGACCCAGAGAGGCATTATCATTATTATTTTGTCTCCTTCTTATTTTTTTCTTTTTTATGTAACTTCTTCTTTTCTTTCTTTATCTGCTACTTCTTTGTTTTCTGTCAACTGAAGATAAGCCTGCATACTTTCTCCACAATGTATCCGTATGAAATAAATGGGGTAGAGATGCACATTCAAGAGAACAAATACAAAATAGGTAAAGAAAAATCATGCCAATGTACCGTATAGAACATTAGACATTTAATCGCGACCGATTTCGCTTATACATTTCAAGCATTTCAAGCAAATAATGGTGCTTCGTACTTTCTTTCTATTTTCAAGTAGTTGTTGATTGTATGTACCTAGTGTTTGTTTGTTTAACTCATTATTCGTTTATTCTGATAGTTTCCACTTTTAAAATTGCTTGAAAATGGTTATAATGTAAAAAGCGAAACCGGTCGCGATAAATGTTTAATGTTCTACTGTACATTGGCCTGATGGTTTCACCATTTTCTTATTCGGTATCCGTAAGGTCTTCATATTGTGCAAAAACAGTTTATTTTATTTCTCCCTTCGGTTCATTGAATTGCTTTTTTAACAGAGCAATTTCCCGTTGTGTGTCGAACGCCCTACCGCACGAACAGAAACTTCAAGACAGTCCTCTGTACTCCTTAATCATGAACATTTCTCCCTTAATGTTTTTGTGTTGCTTTTATACTGCATTTGAGCTTTTTTCAATTGTGTATATATTCCGTTTACATTTTACATTTTTCTCTATATAAACTTTTCTGTTGTCATATCTTTCAGTTACGTTTTACTGCTATTAATGATTTATTGATTTCAATCTTGTGTTCAGGCATTCAGATTCTTTGCCTTCACAGTATTTTTAACTGAACAGAGTTTGTGTAAACCGGTCTCCTTATTTTTATAACCATTGATTTCATCTGTGATATTAATTCAGCTATATCTTATGCGGTCTTACCGTATAGTATTGTGCCTGGCGAGATGTGCTTAGCACGAAATATTGCCCAATATACAAATTCTATTTTATAGGTTTTAATTTATTTGATTTGGTGGTGCGCGTGACATGAGAGATTTTCTCCTTCTTTTCTCTTTTGTTTTTTCGTACTTTTTCTATTTCTTCGGTAAACTGGTTTTAGAAGATAGACCTGGCATGCAAAGGCTCTACTTTTCAAAAAGGAGTCTCACCCAATATTCGGCCAAACAGTGAAGAAGCATTTATGCTACGCCAGTTTCCATAAACACCATAAAAGATCATCTTTTTCCACAATGGATTACGGTGTTTGGACGCAAGAGTTCTCATTACAGATAGTAAAATTTGAATTATAGTGCGCAACCGTTTGGAAACAGCGCTATCTTCGTGACAGGCATATCTTTACATTCTGTTTTATATAGGCTTCACAAAATGACAAACAGACCAAATGAGAGAGGCCTACAGCCAAGAACCACAGAACTATTTTGGTAGGTCCGAAAAAAGCACACAGTGCTTAGAGAACTAGCTAAGACCAAAAAGCTTTATATTATATGTATAAAACTGAAAAATATTATCCTATACCTGTATGCCATCTTCCTTCTTTATTTGTGACTTTTCGTTATTAAAGACTACTCTGAGACAGCAATACACGACGTTTTTCCAAAACCATGATTTAAAGCAAAACTAAGAATCAAAGGTTCACCGACATTTAAAAAATAAATATCTGAATATATAAATATAAGACGTGAACATTATTTTCTATTGTTGAATCACCACTCATCTCGGAGCTATGGTCCATAAATAATTAAAATTTAAGAATTCTTTATCCTACATAGCATTAACTAGACGGGGGCAACGACAGTCCTCATAAACATTGGGAATGACTAGACATACTTTTCAACTCATGTATTCCTTCATTCTAAAATCGTAGCTTTTTCAGATTTGGTTTAAGTACGTAATGGCATAATGTAGGCACTTCACGTCACGAGTACCAGCCCTAAGATATTTCTGCCATACTTTGTTGCCATAAAAAAATATTTTTTTCTCATTCACTTACATAACTAGCAGCTGAGATGAACATTATTCAAAGCATACTTTAATTAAATTAATCTGCTGAAATGTGGATTGAGTTCCATCGGTAAAGCGGAATATCATACAGCAATGTTAATCGGTTAACGCTGTCTACAATATATATTACATCTATAATATATATATATAACCGAATTCAATTAAACATCTGAAGAGTATGTTTGTCGGTAGTAACTATAAAATAGATTTTTTTGTTTGCTATTATAGATGGCAGAAAATTGCTTTACAATATAATGGCAATGAACACTACATAAAAATAATCTTTATTATAGTAAAATAATAAACAGAGAATACAAAATATACCTTTACTTAAATCAGTCTATTCATAGTTGAGTCTGCGGTAAAAAACAGCACTTGAAGTTTACAGAATTGGAATGTGAAGAGTTTTGCCAATGGAAAAATATGTCATTAAAACTTTCATCCTTTCACGGGGCAGTTATAAGATCTTAGTGTAATCTTAGTAGAAAAATAGTGAAATATGTGCAATGAAAAACGTAACCCAGTACACTACTTCAGCGTCATTCGAAGAGTCCTCGAACATGGTGGTTCTGCTATTTTTACAATCCCCAATCAATTTTCTTCGTCACTTGAAAATTTGCAAAATCGTGGAACGTCCACTTTACAAATACGGAAGAACCAATATTATAAAATTAAAAACAAATAAACATTTTCTAACAGGTTGTTTCCTCTCTATACAAATGTTGATATTTTTTCTCTAAATGATCTGATTAACACGTAGTTTGTTACATTTTGTGAGTAAATATTTTGATAATTTTCAATTATAATTTAATATTTAATTCTCACTTTACTATATAATAGATCTTTAATTATTGATTTGTACTATATTGTCAATGTAGAATTTTGGTTTGTTTACATAAATTCATTTTATTTCAATAGATACCGGTTAACGATCGCCTGTCAATCATTAAGCAGGCCTTAATGCAACATTATCAACGGATATGAAGCGATGAACAACTGCCTAAATTACTAATCATGAGAACTGATTGTAAATCACTGCATGATTTCATGACATTATAACAGACAATCTACAGTATATACACAGTAGAAACGAAGAGTCGTTTTGTTCGACATGCATGTATAGTATAGTGAGTGAGAAATGGGTTATATCGATTTTAATACATAAAGTATCTTCATTATCAAATTCAAACGTACTACAATCTGTGATTAAAAAAGGAAGTCATGAAATATAGATGCAGTGTAGTTACAAATAAAAATGTAAATAAGACATATCCACTTTCTTTAATCTAATTGTTCATTATTTCTGATGTAGTCCTCGGAATGTGAAACAATGTTAATTATCTTCTGTCTGTGTTCGCTATCTCCTCCTAGACCATCAATCGGAGTAAACTGAAAATTTCGGTACCACCTCTTTTAATGACTGGGCACAACATGCACTATGCTTAATTACTTTCCACCTATATATGGGTGCAACAGGTTCCGTTTTAGTGGACCTTTTGAGCCTTAACGTCATTTTATATCTGTTCTTGATATTCGTTATCGTCACATTTTTGTATAACTTAATCGCGAAACATACTACCAAAGACCAGAACAATCAATATTTTTGTTATTTTTAACTTTTTTACGAAACATCAATATTATACAACCATTAGTTACATTCACCTTCAAATCTGCCAAAGAACAATCTCAAATTAATATCATTCGCAGATGAAACATAGTTCATGAAATTGAATTACACTGTACTTATAAAGTTGATATATAATAATTTTCATTCGTGACAAAATGCCAGAAAAGAAAGCCCACTCTTATCTCCCACTTACAGAGTACCAAAGAGAAGGAGAGTGCATCTAGAGCAAGAAATGAAACAACAGCAATTAAATTGCACCATTATTGAAAGTCGTATTGCCTTGGCTACATCCGCATCCGAAGGAAACACACGTGTTTTACATTTTATTATTATTGTAATGAAAAAAGAAAATTTTTTCATTTTTGTGTCCCTATATGAATTATTTGTACGAATAGACAGCCCAAAGATTGTGGTGTGTCTTCCATCCCGATCATCCAGCTAACTGTTCTTCGAAGCAATATCAATCTCGACATTCCTAGATCGGTTCCAGCTCCAAGTTCCTCTTCTGCGACCCGACACCAACGAACAAACCGACTTCCCTCTGGTTTCCGCCGAGCAGTCACGATGCAGTCAGTGCTCAGCGAAGTCGACGCAATCCGTCCTGGGACGTATACAGAGAAGATGTGGGAGAACAGTGCTCTCCATACACCTGCTGCCATTATTTCTAATTATTTCCTCGTCTATAAAGTCGAGGGGAATGTCTCCTCATATGTTTTCTTTTCTTTCCTCTCTCTCTCTATCTTCTATCTCTCTCTCTATCTCTCTCTCTATCTTCTCTCTCTCTCTCTATCTATCTTCTCTCCCTATCTCTATCTATCTATCTCACACACACAACACACACTCTCTGTCTCTCTCCGTATACATTTAAAACGAAATCCGCTCATCTTTCCCTAACGGATAAGCCGACTGCTCCTTCAGAAAATTCCTCTCTGATATCCATCATCTCTTCTGCTATATACCTATAGAAAGATGTCAGTCAGAGCATATCAGTTCGACTTCTTGCTTGCCGCTTTGTTTTCCTCTCCAGACATCAGTTTTCACAACTGCTTAGTTTTCTTGAACAATTCGCGCAAAACCGCCAGTCAGTAACCGGCTCAACTTGGCAGGTGTTTTTTTGTTGTGAAAATATAGAATTTATCAATAAATTGCTCACATGATGGTGGTGCCACCTGTCAGTTAGAAAAACAACACCACCCAACCAATCAGTCAACCACACTCCAGCAATAGTAGTATATTGATTGAAAAGTATAGAGGGAAATTGTGATGAAGGAGAATCGCGCGCGGAGTGGTTAAATTACTGAATTTCTAGCACCATTTTAATGCAAGTAACTGTTTAATGTTTCCATTTGTTGAATGAACAAAGTGTGTGTGTGCTATCTGAGATGTGTTACATAGGGGATATAATAAACAACGTAAAGGTTTTTTACTACGGCGCCAAAGAAAACTGAAATTGATACATTAAAACAAACACAGTTTGTAAAGGGGTTAGAATTAAGATCGAGTCGTCAGATGGAGAAATATTTAAATTCGTTGTGTTTTCATTTTAGAATTGTTGGGCGTTTATTGTTTAAAATGGGCTTATTAAGTACTGCATTGAAATACATTATGTATTGTTAAAAAGTCACTTCACTTATTGTTAGTTAAATTTGGTAAAATTGGAGACCAAATTTAAACTGTATACGTTCTTAAGTAAATTTCCAGCTAAAAATGAAAATACTTTATGATTGTTTGAGAGACGAAAATCCTTAGTTTTGATGATAGGAAACATAGATTTTTACAGCAAAAAATTCCTATATGTTAATTCGACTGAAAGTTTCACTCCTCGATATCTGTTTTATAGATGAGATGGCTTAATTACAGTATAAGGGAACAATGGGCATATTATTATTCATGCTCTTTCTCTTTTGTCTGTATTTCTCTCTATTTCCTCACCCATCAACTCATAATCTCCTAAACAATAGTCTTTGACAGAAGTATTTGAGTATACAAGTTGCAAGAGGTGACAATTATTTTATAAGAAAAGAGAATCTTTATTGAATTGTTTTTTTAAAACCTTGTTGGGGATTTTTAACTAAATATTATTCGGGAAATAATGACCTCCAAAGGCATTATCAAATTGTGTGCTTCCTTGTGTTGCCAAAACATAAAAAATTAGGGAATTAGCATTGTGTTGCTATTTTCTTACCAATGCTACTCTTTCATTATTGCATAACTGGTAGAATGACTGGGTCAAAAGAAGGTCCACCTCTCAAGCTTTAGTCTCTTTACTCCACCAACTCTATGAAGCCGCCGCCCAAGAAAATTCCTCAAGAGTCCTACTAAATGGTTTCTATAACGGATTTGAGCTAATTAACATCCCACTTCCACTATAGACAAGATTATGAGCCCTGATGTGTGCCACCATTCCTTACGAGATTCTCAATCCCTTCTCGCAACCACCGCGAACAACCTGGAAAACACTCTCGAACCCACCATCTCAGATATCGTTTTCTCTCTTCGCTCACTCTCAGCGCTCGGTTGGTACATCACCCTCCAATGGGCACCGGCGCACGTCGGCATTGAAAACAACGAAGCTGTCGATGTCATCGCCAAAGAAGCTTCTCTCATGCCACTAACGAACTGTGAGATAGATTACAACTCCGCCAAATCTGCCATCCTAAGAAAAATAGAA
This sequence comes from Nematoplana nigrocapitula, assembly GCA_032274565.1. Lineage (NCBI taxonomy): Eukaryota > Metazoa > Platyhelminthes > Proseriata > Nematoplanidae > Nematoplana > Nematoplana nigrocapitula. The sequence continues at coordinate 18,002 of JAUYWV010121370.1, forward strand.
GCCTCCTGGAGGGATAACCGCCGCGCTCAACCTGACAAGGACGATCCATCCGCCACCCTCTGGCACTGGAGGGTCACCTCCGGCTCCGCCCTCCCAGAAGAAATTACCTCCACCCTGACGCGGAAAGAACGCACTACGATCCACCAAGTCCGCACCGGAAAATCAACACTTACAGCAGATCTCAAAGGACTTTTAGATAAGATAAGATACCAACTGTGAGACCTATGACTGCAAGGAGACTATGGAGCATCTCCTATTAATCTGCCCTGCCTGGTCCGTTGCCCGCATCACACACCTTGATGGGCCCAATCCACCCCCATCTACCCTCCACGAGAACGTTAAAGGCATACTGTCCTTCCTCTGAGCGATCGCAGGCTCACCCGGGGGCAAAGAAGAAGAAGAAGAAGATGGCTTGCTTCTTTCTTAGCATCCACACAGCCGCAAGTCAACTACAACGGAATAGTCTCGTCTTGGGAAGATAATAATTACGTTGGAGTGCCACAATGAACCCTAACTGGACCCTTAGAATTTATTTTGCTCATCAACGTGAAGCAATCAGAATTCCCTCAGGAATTCTCCTCAGGACCAAGTTAAACAATATGAAACTAAATGCCTACTCTGAAAATTGAGGAAACGGATGTAAGATCTGCGAAGCTTCTAGGGGTCCATGTCAACTCAACCCTAACATGGGACACTCACGTCAATGAATTGGTATGGAAAGCGAGCAAATGTATTTACAAAGATATAGTCTGAATTTACTTGATCATACCCATCCTGGAATATACGTGTTCTTCCTTGCAGAATTCTCTGACGAACACACTACAGGAACAGATTGAGAGAGTCATAATGATCATATCTGCTGATTTATCCTACCGAGAAGCGCTGACAGTGGCAAAGCTCCCGATCTAAATACCCGCCGCGAACAGTTGTGTAAAACCTTTTTTCGTGAAATAATACCGGGCAACCCTCTTTTCCAGACCCTGTCAGACTATCGTACAGTAGAATAGATATCCCAATTTTGTTGCGGAATAAGCCTTCCTTCATTGTTAGGTGCAGAACCCAAAGAATACTGAAAAGTTTGATCCCTTGTAGAATTATGCATGAATGGTGATGTACGTGCAACATCAGATCGTTGATCTTCTTTCAAGTATTTTGAATAAAATCCTTTATCATTATATTGGTATTTGCTCTACAAAATCTTGTTGTTGTTTTGCGTTGCCTAGTTGACTATTACCATATTGTCACTACAGCAGATAAATACCAATTCCCAGAATGAAAATGATTATTTAGATCGATCGATGAATATTTTCGTTCACGGGAATACGATGTCGGTGTTTGTTTGTTTTAAAATACTGTACATGTATAGCCACCAGTCAGTCAGCTACATCGCCTGATTACAGCATTCAGCGCGGTACAACGCGACAAAACAAAAATGAGAGCTTTTCCACTTATAGTTCATTAATTAGCTCATAGAAGTTTTGAAAGTTTGAACCGTGAAACCCCAGTTGATGGTTTAATGTAAATAAATGGACTTTTCTTTTCATTATATATACGAATTAGCCTTTTCTCATTAGTCATTAGAAGTGCATAATTTACAAAAATACAGATATACAGACACCCGAAGCAAAAGTATGATAAAAGAATTGATTAGATAACATATATTTGTTTAACATATATGAATTTAAATATCACTTTTATACGAGAGCCGGTCGTTAAGTTCGTGAACTAGTTAGGAAAATATAATTGAAATATAATTTTTGCTCATTTGTAATATTAAGCAAGCTACGTGATTCCTGGGTCGTTGGGTAGGTCGCTTAACACTAGAACGTGACGTCTGATTGGTCAGTTTGCTGAAAGAGATAGACGCGAGACAGCGCAACTTGATTCACTCACACACAGGCTGGCTAGCTGGCTTAAAGCTACACACTCGGCCAAGATGATCTATTGATTTTGTCTCTCGCTCCTGTGCAAAAATGATTATGCAAGTAAGACTATGGCTCTGCGCTAGCAGACACTACCGGAGCCAGCGATTGAACGTACACAAAAAAACGCTGCACAGCAACTGATACTCAATTTGAGCGCGTTGTGCTTTATTCATAACAACACTTGCATGCGTAGCTGCAGCGAGCCACTGGAATCTATTAACTATAGGAAGATTAATGTCTATTTAAAAAATGCAAATGTCATGTCACATAGTTCTTTCATAATTTTAAATTTAAATTTTGAAGTTGGGTCCAGAAAAAAAACGATTTAAATCGATTATTTTATTTTGAAAAAAATAATTTTAGATGCATTTACAAGATTTTTGTACGAGTATGTGGTATGTTAATCAAAAGTTATTGTATTACATTTCAAAATATACCATAGACAAAAAATTACAGCTTTTCAAAATAAACACCATTGAAGTCAATGCATCTTTCG
>JAUYWV010121371.1:0-11735 GCA_032274565.1 Nematoplana nigrocapitula
TAAGTGAAATAATTTTATTTTTGGATACATCATTCTGTATAAATTGCCTTCCTAAAAGTAAATGCCGCATTCGCTTCATTTATTGCAAAGGTGCTTGAAATATAATCTCTTTAATATAGGTTAACATGGGGCAGTGGGCTCCTTTCTGCCCCGACATTGAGATTACAGCGCCCAAAATAAAGCTTCACTTTGCGGGCGTGAGTCAGCATTCTGCCTACTCTAATTCTATGACGCATGTTCCCAATCGGTGGACAAGGAGCAAGAGCTGCACAAGTACATAGGCGGACTAGAGAAGAACCTCAACTGGGTCGTTACACGATTTTTAGATGAGACGCATGGCTGCCGGAGAAATGTACTGTAAGCATGTCGAACCTGCTCGCTGCCTCTGCCCCACAGAATAACCTTTAAATTCAAGCGGAATGTGGAAAGTGTTGAGCTGGATGGGGACGGAAAGTCTCCCATCTAGCGTTCTTGGATGCAGGTTGTACCAGTATATTTTGCAATTAAATGGGATTAATCTTGTCCAACACGGAGACATGGCCTATCTAGCGTCTCTTCAAATACGAATTGCTCAAAACCGATACGATCCGAAGAAGCCGTAGTCAGAGAATGCTTTTGTGCTGAAGTATGAGAATAATTATTCGATCGTCAACCTGCCAAATAATAAACTGCACGTCGCCAACTTGTTATTGTGTTCTAGATTTATCTATTCATTATTGAGTTGGATTTGTAATATTTTCGGCAGTTTAGTGAGTAATATATCTACATATGCAGTATATTAACGTGAGCTACAGACTGAGCTACATATCCCTATATTGTGAGCTGCGTATCTATCCCCCTGTTTTTTTATATTTTTAAAACCAGTATTTTCAAACTGATCAATAATGCCAGTCTTAACTATTCTTTTATTATTTCAATATAGATTTCTAAAAAAACTCATTATTCCCTTCATAGAATCGTTATTTTCACAATATTGTATTGAATTTCGTGACATTTTAATGACTATAGAATTAGAACTTTAGAGTGACAAGCAGAGATTTATCTTTCATCGAATAAGTTTGTAATTCTTTGTCCCTGCTAGGGACATATCAGCATATTTTCTCAAAATTATGGGCCGCAAAACTGACTATATTATATGTACTGTATATACATGTGCAAATGGTAAACACAAGATAGAGTATATACACAGTTTAAAGTGGCCGACTGATGTTAGAATTTTTCAAAGTAGTGTTCCCTTCTGTTATTCCGTGTACACTAAGATCTTTAGCTACAGCAGTCAACAAGTCCACCATGTCAGTGCAATCACGATGGCTGCAGTGTAAAATTACTGCGTTGATTAAGTCTGGCTTGAGTCAAGGTTCTTTCAGATGTCGCAGTGGTTACGGGAACTGTAATACAAAAACGTAGCAGCTTGTTCACTTCCGAAAGAAGCCGTTCGTTTAGTTGTTCACATATATGCTACTTATGCGAGTCACCTTTTTGATAGTAACGTTTTGGAAAACATCTGGTAACATTTCTACCTGAATTTTCAACCGATCCATATCAATATCCGATTCGTATAAATGGTTTTAAAATGTTATGCGACAGGAAGAGAACTAGACGCTGCTTCATTGCACTGTTCAAATAGCTTTAGATTTCTCTGACCTCTTTGACATTGTCTTGATGAATACGTCTAAAACATGCATTTTGATTAGATCAAGAACTTCGAAATATTACTGTCGGTAGTAGGCTTTGACATCTATTTGGTAAATCTGGGTGTCGGCTGCATCAACCTCAAATCGATTTGGCGCTCGGCGTTTTCGTGGCAATGTCGGCTCTTCCGTTTTGTTGGTAGCGTCTTCCATGATAGTCAAGAAAAAATGGTCAAACTTCTCATCGGTTCTCTGCTGCTCTAGAAAATAAATGAGGTTGTCAGTTGTCGTTTGGAGCACGGTGGATACCTATTAGCTGCTGTATATATAACTAAGCCCAGATGCATTAAGGTATGCATGCATACCGGTTGTTCTATAGACATAATAACCGTAACTATGACTGACCAGATGCATTAAGGTATGCATGTATACCGGTTGTTCTATAGACATAATAACCGTAACTATGACTGACCAGATGTATTAAGGTTTCCAAGATTTGCATTAAAAGTTTATGTTTGTACAGTCCGCACGTGGTGTCCAAAGAGGCCTAATATCTTGATGAATCGTAGTAAAATGTTCTCTGACTTATTCTTGTGAGGTATCCTAGAGTATTTGACCAAACTAATGATATCTGTGGCAGTATCAAGACCATCCCGTACTAACTTAGATTTTTGCACATTGTTTTTTAGGTATATAGGCTAAGACAGTGTGCCAAACAGTGAACTGCTAATTCAAAGGGCACCTCATCTTGAATACGTTCAGCAACCCCAGAAATCTGACCTGCTTGAAGGCGGCCGCCCCATCGACATCGTAGCCCGGTCCTCTGTAGTCTTTAATCGACAAGCCCAATCGCAACATACAGTATTTTATTATCATGAGTAAAGTTGATGCACTGGTATACGAAAGCTCGACAGTTTCCAGTGGCTCTTCACATATATACTGTAATTGCCGTTAACCCTCTGTATGCAGATAACCAACTGGTGACGATCGGAATAATCTCTCGTTTCGTCGGTCAAAATGGAAAACCATTTTATATTTCTGAATGTCTTTCAAAATGTCACAGTGGTCGCCATTATTTATATTTGCCGCTGATGATATCAAATGATTGATATATTTACCCGATCCAACTCACTCATTGCAAACCATGCAAATTGTGTTTAACACTGATGCAAAGTATCATCATTGGCAAGACCCTGTCGTACTAAGAATCGCATGGCTTTGAGCTGTTTGAAACGGTAATCGCTGTAACGCTGCCGTTCATTTGTGTTTTTTGTACATCTTTTTAACAACACTATATTAGGTTCTTTGGAACTGTTCTATTGTGACACTTAAAGCGGTCCAGTGCCTTTATATCAAAATCAATTTGAAAACCCTGTTGTTGTAAAGGCCGTTCTGCCTTTGATAAAAACATGTTTTTACATTTTTCAATAGCTTTCGTATACAGTAGAAACAATACACTGCATTTGTTGCAATACAGAGATGTAACCAGGAAAACTGTTCCAAATGTAAGTCTCGTTGCGGAAATGACAGATGGATCAATAGTTTGTGATGGTATTGATGACATACAGCACAGCGATGTACACAGAGCAGAATATGGCATAACTGACGGCCCTGATATTAGGACAGCACTACGCCAGTTTAGAGTAGACTGATCTTCTCGTAGGAAAAACGTGCCAGGAACAGGGAGTGTAAACAACTCCTAGGCTAACCTAGCGTGGATGATGCCAGCAGTCAGCAGAGCATCTCAATCGAAGAACTGGACGTTGCGATATACCAAATGCGTACAAATGGAGCGGCAGGACCGGATGAGATTCCCCCCTCGATTCTCAAGGCCAGATCGCCAAAGCTACCTTTCTCCACATATTCAACTAGTTCTTCGACCTGGGCGCATATGCAGCCAGTCCTGGCAGAATGCAGTCACCCCCCCCTCTTCTCAAGTCGGGTAAGCTATCCGTATATGTGGTGTTCTGTGAAGAGCCGTTTGGTTAAATTGCGACCACCCTTCTGAGGGTGTGTGTCTCTTGGGTGAGGGCTGGAGTCCACCTCTGTTGCATGTTAATCACACAGCCTCATCTGGGTCATATTAAACGGTTTAGCATCCCTTCTGAGACACTTTGTATGGCCAAGTTAGATGCATCTGCCAGCACGGTCTCTCAGAGGAATTCGTGTCGGTGGACGTATCTGAGGGAGCTCCGGCTCCCCTGACGAGATCCGCTGTACAACAACAACAGCATCTCCAGCTCGTTTCGACAGATCAACCTTACCTCCTGTGTAGTGAAAACGCTAGAGAGAGTAATCGGTAACAGGTTGTAAAACCTGGCGGAAGAACGGCGTTGGATCAGTTGAGACCAATGCGGCTTCAGGAAGCTTCACAGCTGCAAGGACGCGGTTCTAAACATAATTCAGTCCATCAGCAACGGTGTTCAGAGATCTCCACCCAAACGATCTATACTGGCCTTTTGCTGGACTATTCGAAGGGCTTATGACGGAGTGTGGAGAGAAGATCTTCTCTTAACTATGGGAGACAAGGGCGTCCCCCTCAAAGTGTTACGATGATTCAACGCTTTCCTACAAATTCGTCAAGCCAAAGTTTTGCTGAACGACGAACTCAACCGCCCCCACAAACTTAAACATGGTCTGCCACAGGGCTCGGTGCTTGCTCTACCTGAAATTTATTATGTGGCACCCTTATCATTGGGGGGGGGGGCTAAAACTCTCCCACCACAGAAATTATTTAGGGGGGGATGAAGCACCCCAGTCCCCTGGTTCCGACGTGCCTGTTTGAAATCCTGTAAATATACTTTGAGAATTTAATATGATCATTTTTATTGGGGTAAAGAGACTTATGCGCAACCCTGTATATTCTGCAGTATATGATTATTTAAATATTCCAAATAGCACTGATGATAATCGTTACCTGATTCAAAATATTTACATCGGTAGCCTACTTTGTCTTTACAGGATTAATAATTTGAATAAGTGCAGATTGTCTATTGATGTCAACCCGCAGTTTCATTTAGCCATTTTGTCAATCAATGAATTCTCTGCTAATCGATAATAATTATATTGATTTTTAAAATAGATGACAATATTAAGGACTGGCTGGTATCGGATTCATTCGTATTCATACGCCACACCCCACTTTAGGCAAACTTCCCCTAACTTTGTTCAATGCTCCTCAAAGTTATACACGTACCACGCCCACAAATTAATCAGAGTGTAACTGTATACAATATTAAGCAAGTCCTTAAGCATACCAAGTATAGGAGTCTACTGTATTTATACACTATCAATGCTGCCGTCGCTGCCTGTACAATGGCATCAAATGGCTATTCTTGGCACGATGCGCAAATGCGAAAGCTGAATGGCGAATATGAGAATTCCCACAAGTCTTCTGATTGGATAAGGGAGGAGAGTCTCCTTCCCGTTCGCGGAAGATGATGATTTGGAGTCTGGTATTGTTTACTTTCAACGTTCTCTCTCTCACTATCTTGCTTTGTTCCTTGTCGAATTAATAACTTAACTTATCTCTTGACACTCCTGTATACTGTAGTTTGGCTCTGAACATCGTTTGGGGGAAGTCAGCATATTGACAGTGTGATATAAGATTTCACGTTGACACACAGGCACGCCAAGACTGATTTTAGAACTTCTATTCTAATCTCCGATAAACATTCGCACGGTCGTCAGTCAGGGGCTTGGCTTTGACATCTTAAACAACGACCCGGCAGTTTGGGAGTATTAAAATAACACCGTTATTAAAAACCCCGTGTTAAACGACGTCTGACACTTGACAAAAAGAAGATTCCCTTGCCGGCTACGACATGTCTTTCAAAGGCTACAGCGAGAGCGATCTTTCCCAAGACAAACTTGAAGTGGAACCAACACCGACAGCCAGACCTCGCCTGTCAACATCGTCCTCAGCTTCGGAACGTGGTGGTGGTAGCAACCGTGGCAGTAGTGGAGCAAAAATCCTCACAGTTCCCCCGGTCCTGTTCCGGTCACGGACTCTCGACTGCGAGGACACTCATCTGGATACCGAGCCCAACCGTCGCGCCTCTTCAGACCCGGATTGGGGCGATGCATTGTCCGATGACGATTCAGTGTAAGTCTACAGTTGTAAACTGCACGAATATCGTGTAAACCTTCTTCCTTACTGTTCCTTATTTATTTGGTTTATTTTCTCCTGATGATTTGTTACAATTTATTAATCCTTTTACTTTTGTTCCTTCTTAAACTTTGTCTCTTTTACTTCAATCTTTCTTCCTCCATTTCAGTTTCTTTGGTGATATAATCTTCTTTGTCCACATAAATTTTTATTTTCATTTTTTACAAAACCGTATTAGCAATAGCAAGTTTAAAGTACATCTATGCGTTGACGCATTCACCTGAACACTGTTTATCTCATCGTTCAGAGAATAAAGAATTAGAATCGTCTTTGCTCCATTGAAATACCATCAACCTTATTATTGTTTCTCGTAGAATGATAAATAAAAGCATTCTTCCTTTAATGAAAGGAGGCGGGTGATCTATGTCTAAACTATCAAGAAGTTATATTAGCAATATATATATATATATAATGGTAGGTACGACACCAAACTGACATTTGGTCAAAATGATAACGATTGCTTTGTACCTTTTCGAGCAAATCAACGAGACGACTCAATTTCAACTGGGCAATGCTCTAATCAATGTCTGGCGTGTAGTATCGATCGCCGTTTTGACGACACACCACTTGACGTACCTACATATGTATTGTATGCACGAGATTTGAGGATAGTATTACCGAGAAATATGGCCTTAAAAATTTATACATAATTTTTACCGATTCCACAAACTCCTCTTGTGCAGATAGGCTGCACTGGCATGGCGTTTTTTACGGAACAATGTTGGCACCGTAGCCTCGACGCTCGAGACGTCCCCGTGCGGCTTTGCCGAGAGAAGTGTCACAGCCCCGCACGCTATCCCGCGAGCCTAATCTGGGTGTGCCCTACACGTCCCAGAGGGGGAAGGTCCGGTTCGGATTTTGAATGTACAGTACAGTAAAGCTGTGCGAATAAGACAGACACACGGAACACCACTAATTACCCTTTTCCGTGATATAGTCTACGCCATAGGATAAGTATAGGTCTATAAATAATTCAGTTTGGAGATTAAAAGGTAGAACTAATACTGTAGTACTGATGCTATCAATTGATAAAAGCGAACAGATAGAAATGCCTAATGAGCAAACGGAAAACAAGAGTGGTAATTACAGTAGACACGTGAGATATAAAATATTATATTGTAACATGTTATAAAAATCACTCTGCGATTACTAAAACACTGAAAACATCTAGTGAAACAGTATCAGTACAGATAACCAAATGGCGACAATATGAATTATAAATGAAAAATACATTATATCATCGGAACTCTATGCGTTCCAATATCAAGTCCATTGTATGAAAAATGACAGTTCATTCTTTCCTTTCCTTGGGAAAGAATTGGGAACTAATGTATTATACGCACTAACCGTATATTGACACACCAACCGTTTACGGTGCTACCCTTTACTCGTAGAGGGCAGCTCGGTTTCAATTAGGAGTTTTCTTACCTTGGGACTCTTTGGGACGCGATTGAACTCGTACTCCTATCCTCCTTTTATTCGGTACGTATCAGCCCAGCCTCGTTCAGTTAAAACAACGCCGCGGAATAAAATAAACTGACATATATTGAGCGTTTTCGGAAAGTAGAACCGGACAAACCGGTAGCACCCTAAACGGTTGGTACGTATAATGCATTAGCTCTATAAGGAACTGAAATAATAACTTTATGTAGAGTTTAAATATACACAGATACCAATTTCTGTTACAATCAACTTACTGGGCTTTATTTTGTGAATGAATTTGAATTGAATTCACACTCTATGCATTCTGGAAAAGGTATGTGCACTCCCATCATCTGCTTTAAAATATAAAATGGAAAATCATGTGATAAGTTTTATTTGAAAAAACTAAGTATCACATTGCATAATACATGCTATCGCGTGTATAAAATTCAATCAATTTATGCTACACAAAAGTGTTGACATTTCTTCTAGTGGATAAAATTGTTCAATTAATTTCCGTTTAAACAGATGTCACGAGTAATCATTTTCTTCATGTATTGTAAACTACATGCACATGTAGTTTCGTTTTGTACTGTATTTGTTGCGTGAAAATATTTTGCTTTTTCTCTTCACCTATATAGACTAGGAACATCAACATGACAGAAATGACAAAAAATAAGAACTATGACTATATAAACTAGAAGGCTTTTAACTTTTCATGTTATTAGACATGCATGCAAATTGTTTAGAAAGCGTTGAGCTTGTCTAATATTGTCCGTTTGAAACTCAGTTTACCAAAAAAAAACTGTTGGTTGGAGATATTGTTTGCTAGTTGGTGAAGCGTTGTTAAAGCATTAAAACAAATTGATAGTCTACAAAGAAAGAATTTCGAGTTTTTTGCTTACATGATACATTCTAATTTATTCTTTCTATTTTGTTATAAATCCATTTATGTGATTTTGTAGCTACGGTGACGGTGCGGTGTTTTTAAAAACGCCCCTCCTAAATTTGTAGTCGGATATTATCAATTAAATTTTTCCCAGTTTCACATCTTAAATCTGGATAGAGGCAGACAAAGATAAAGACATAGAGAGAACCAGAGAGATCGATATAATTATAGTATCTGTATAGATAAGGTAGGTATGATCAAAGTGTTCTTGTGTATTTAATGCAACTAACGTGCATTGTGGGAACGTATAAGTCGATATTTCTGCTAACTGTCCGTCGTACGGAGTGTTCATATATTATTGATCTCATCCATTATATTGTGTAGGCATAATGCCAATTTCGCAGTCGAGTATTCCTGATCAAAAGGGTTGTCTAGAATACGGAGATATCTATAGATAGAATCGTTTGATATCTGACCCTATGCAAAAACGAAATGGCGAAAGTTACTACTAGATACCAAGGTTTCTGAGAACCGAGGCTCGGGTTATTTAGCTTAATTGATACATGAAAACTCTAGAAATATTTGATCCTTTGTTCTGTTTTCTTGTGTAGACAATCTCATCATGTCACTGTTATACTTTCAGATAGACAATTACAAAACATAAATCTACCTACTATTCTGGATTTCGTAGATATGTTGAGTTCAAATTAAAGCAAAATTATATTCACACATCATTTTTTAAATATTTCGAAAATAAGAAAGATGATCAAGGACTTTCGTCAGATAAAGTAATACAATTTATCCTACGAATGTGAAAAAATGGAGAGGTGGCATTAATTTATTTTCTCGTGTTCGCTATCTCCTCTTAGACCATCAGTAGAGGAGAGCTAAATCTTTTGATCCCCATCTCTTTTATGGCTTGTAGAAAATTGTGCTATGTTTTGATAAATTTTCATCCAGATGGCTGTCACGGGTTCCTTTTAAAAACGTCTTCTTAGAAGACCCTTTTGAGACTACGAACAGTTTACGTCATTTTTATACCTGTTCTTGATATGCAATCTCAATGAACTTTCGTAGAGTTAAAGAACACAGTACAATCACTTTTACTGTAACTATCCAATCATATTCCAGTCGCAATTATTATTATTTATGCGCAATATACCCAAATTTACATATACTGTTACTGACAAAAAATTGACACATTTGTGTATATCTTAATCATGAAATACATTGTAGGATAATAGATTTATTGGTTAATTTGTTAACTTAATTTTCTCAACGAAGCATAATGAAACAAGAGCATCTATTGGTTGTACATAAAAATAAGTAGAGCAATTGTGTTTACCTTGAATATACAATAGTTTGAAACAAAAATGTAATGCTTTCACGAAAATGAAGACAGTAATTAAATGGCACCCTTACTACAAGTGATATTGCTAGAAAATGAGTTTAGCCTACCACCACTCGATTAAAAAAAAGATTTTACTGGCCCACCGTTGCAATTACAAAATTTACCTGATTTTACTGTTCCTTAGAAAAGCAGATGGTGTGTCCCTTTCATTCCCTCTTTTAATACTCCTCTTTTAAACAGCTTTCTCGCTTCTATAATTCCCACCTTGTTTTAAATTAGCTTCAATGGCAATAAAATGAAGTCTAACTTGTTTTGAATGCGACTAGGCAATCTTCTTCGACAGGTGTTTACCGTATAAATTGCAACAATTGGGACAAATTCTATATTGGTGAAACAGGAAGAGATCTGAGGAACACAAAAGAGCAGTCAAAAATCATAATTTACCAATGCTTTATCTAAACATGTTTTGAGTCAGTGTCTTTCTATGTACTTTCATTCTAACCGTAATATTTATAATTGTAATGATTTCAAAATTGGTCGTGTGGTTGATGCTGCTTTCATTAAACAGTACTCTGATCGTGTTGTGAATTTGGATACAGTGCTTTTTTTAAATTTGGATTCGACACATTGCTTATCGCTTGCTCAGATCGATTCCTGTCCGGCAGCACAATTCAGTGGACTAATCAAATTGATTTCTTCTGTACAAGTACAGTATATAAAATGTAAACTCTACTGTAATAGTAATATTTTATTTATTTCATACTATCATCACTGTATTGTGTGTACGTAATTTATTCATTTCTTTTTATGCGTTTCTGACTTCTCTTTGTTAGTGCACACGCCTCCATGTGTGTACTCTATTTTTAGCTGGCCTATTTTTATGGTTCGCAATTAAATCATCTCATATATAGATAACGTCGTCTGTTGCGGGGTGGATATCAGTTTTTTTATACTGCGTCGTCTAAGATACAGTAAATACGTTTGAAGATTTCCCATAATCCATAAACGGCGTCGTTTGTTTTGTTCGTTTAGACTTTCTCCAACTTTTCTCCACTTTTAATAAGCTCTTCACTTTTCACAGAATTTAAACATAAAGAATTGTGTCTTCTATCAGAATCTCAACATATATCAACAACACTTTTATGAATCCTTTTTTAACACTGTTATAATATATGCACAGTATGTACATTACTACGAAGAACTTTAGAAAGCGTATATAAGCCTGACTAATGTCGCTGCTAATCTTTCGGTATACTTCTCTTTGTGATTCTCACTGCTGAATGTGACTGTTAGGGAAGCGTTGTCAGTTAATCAAAATACTTTTTGATGATATTGATATTCTTCTTGTTCTGGACCGCTACTGTCTGTAGCCTACATGCTCCCCAAGAACTTAACCAGCAGATTTCCTGGGTCTTGGAAGATTGTGTTTGGGTCGATTTCATCTAGGAAGAACTCTCTTCTTTCCTCTCCCACCTGGGAAAGGTCACCAAGAGGTGTTCCGTTCTTCCATCTACCCCTTCATCACAGTTTACACATAAGGGGATGGCAGCTTTCCCCATATCTTGTACAGATATTGCCTGAGGAGTGGGCTCTTTCATGTCCTGAGCTGATCGTTGGTGATGTTGTCTTTGAACTAGTTTTCCATTTATGCAGTGACAGTGATATATCCTAATTCCTTATTTCTACTAATATTAGTGACGAATGTTTATTTTTTGTCAACTTTTTAATTAGTTTATATTTTTATCTTGAACTTTGATGACACACCTACAGATGTTCAAAGTATTGTACTATTCAGACGTAAAAAGAATCGGTCGATGAGAGTTTGAACAAATGCGAAGTATTTAAGCTCGTCATTGATATTAATTTTGGTGCACTATTACGTTAAAAATGTTTAGATCTCTTTTCTCTCTCAAATATGTTACTAAATTTGGGCTTAAAAGTACTGTTATTTGCCATTTTCTTGGCAGGGTGATCCTATATAGCTTTTAGCCCAAAGGCAAAAATAAGGGGCCAATTGTTTCAGCCCAAAATTAAAGCGTCTTTGTACAAAATCTCCCTTCAGCCCTAATGTTCATACTAGATCCAAGTATACGTACGAAGGGGAGTCAATGAGTAAGCGGACTCGATACGAAAGCAAACTCTCACACATATAATCTATGCATTTTTATGAACAATAGAAACATCTAAGATATTGGTGAAATTTCAAGTCGATATCTCCACGGATACCTTCATAATTCAAATTTTAAAAATCGATGTCAGAATAGAGATTATTAT
>JAUYWV010121382.1:0-11734 GCA_032274565.1 Nematoplana nigrocapitula
CCAATCGCCATCTTCCTATCTCTCAATACTCTCTCTAACTTCTGAAATGACTGCTTTGACATGCTGATCCTTCTCTTAATTTCCGAGTCACATCTACCATCTTCAGTGCGATCAAGCTTCCTAGATAGATAAGAGATTTCATTTGCTGACATCTCTGATCCTTTTGCTTGCTTATCACCATACATTTTGTCTTTTTGCAAGTGATAGTAACGCCCTTCCTCTTTATACTTTTTCTTCTACTTTGTCTAGGCGCTGTAGCTTTTCTTCAGACTAAGATATTAGTACGGTATCATATCTGCGTAACGTAAGTTGTTGAAATTGTGTCCTCCAATGATTAGACCCTCTAAGCCCTCCAGTTCCCTTAAGATCATTTCGCTATATATGTTAAATAGATCTGGGTAGAAAACTCATCCCTGTCAGACGCCTCTCTGAATGTTGATAAAATTGCCCTTTTCATGTCCAGTGCATGCGGATACATGCAGTCTGTTCCCAGTACAAATATCTCAGAAAAGTCGGGTGCATTTTTCAAAAAGATCGAAACATTCTAGAAAACTCATAAATTATTCGTACTTTACCTTGTCAAGGCAAAACATTGTAATGGTATATACAATTTGTGCAAAAAACTGATATATGAACTAAAATCAACGTTCACAAACTGCAAGAAGTTTTCTGCGTCAGAGCCTTCGCTTCTTCTCAAAGTGGTAAGGAATGAACTGAACCTGAATGTCATCCGAACAAAAACCTATGTGTCCTTATAGATCTTGATAAACTGAGAAGTCAATACTATTTAAAGAAGACATCAAAAGTATGAGTTCATTTTACGATGATTACAAAGACTAGAAAGCGCTATGTTATAGGACGAATTTATTAATAACTTTTAACTACACAAAACACACTTCCATAGTATCGTCTTATAGAATGACCGTCAGCTTTAGTTAACTGGTATCGGTAATCAATAAAATATCTAAGAATCAGCAAATATGTAAATATACGAGTCTAATTTTCAACCCAGTAGTTATCATGCTCAAGTTAACAATGCTACCAGAGTGTTAAACGGCATACGATCTAGAGATTCATTGGCTTTATTAGAGTCACAATCTCGTTTATACTGAGAACTTCTGGAAGCAAAATTGAAAACTACTGTATATCAACACAATGGACAAACCGAAACAAACGACCTATGTTAGAAACGTGTAGGAAAGTGTGACAACGAGTAACTTCTGCACAATTCAAGTTGTGTTATTTTAGGTTTATAGGGTACTGTATATGTATTTTATTAGACTGTGAATATTCTTGTTTCTTACGTTTTCCTTGCCTCCCACCACTCTGATATCTCACACATGGAAATCATTTTGGTTAGTATAGCTGTCACATTCAATCCGATTCATCACTACGACACATCTTTCTTCACTTAAAATGGACGACTAACCGTTGGCTATTTCATAAACCTGCTAGAAGCTTCTAAACTTGAGAGCTCCAAATTTTACTAGCAGCACAATTTGAGGAACGGCTGAATTTAGCTATTAACTGTATATTCACTGATAAATTTTAACTTCAGTAGTGGATGGAGGTGTTCTTTATATCCACGAAAGTTTATTACGATGGCATATAAAGAACAGATATAAAAGTGACGTATAGTTTTGATAGTCTCAAAGGGCCTAAAGCAAACCCTTAAAAATGGAACATGTGGCACCCATATACGGAGGAAAATTAAAAATCACATAGTGCATGCCCTGCCCCGCTATTCAAAGGGTGGGTGCCCAACATTTCCGGTCTTCCCGATGGATGATCTAGGAGGAAGGAGATAGATAACGCACAGACAGACAGACATTAATTTTGTGTAGCTCTTCATGTCGTCACATTTCGAGGATGTTTTAAAAACATTTTGAATGATCTCTTCCTCCCAGTGGTGTCGCAATGTGTGAGAAAGTGTGCAAACAGGATTGCGCATGCGACCTACATCCTACCTCTAACGATCTATTGTTATCTCACATTTCGCACAGGCACCCACTGTTTTCAAGGTAAATGGCACGTGCTGCATTGCACAGATCTCCTCGTCTGTGTGTGCACGGTCAAGTGCTGTCATATCAACTGCCGCTATTTTACTTGGCGAGAGAACCATTTTCATTGGAAAACACTAAATTTAGCTCCCTGTATTTGATCTCAGTATATTTTAAGGAGCTCCTATTTAGAAGAAGCTATTTAGCAGAGTTTTATGAAAAACTTTAGCATAGCACCTATTTAAGAGCTCCTATTTCTTTCTATCTATCATTCGTCCTCTTTTTCTTACTATTTACCTCTTTCTATTTCAACCTCTCTTTCATAATGACTAAACCCCTTTTTAATTTGAGTAACTTTCTGCGATTTATAAACTATTCAACAACAGATTTTGCATGGCTAAATGTGTATTTTCTATGTAAATATGAAAGCTTGCAGTGCGCCATAAAACAAAATAATACATCTTTTAGTACTTCTTCTAGTTGTATCATATATACTGTACATGTATGCTTCTAGAACAATACACTGAGCCAGACGTAAAACATGGGAATATTAGAAAGGTAGAAGCGTAGTGGATTTGCGAATTCATTACAACTACTATATCAAATCATAGTGCGCCGGTTATTATACACAAATATAAAATTTAATTTATCAATATCCTCCAGTCTAGATATCTATTTACATCAACTATTATTTTTAATTTTCCAAAATGAATCTGATACCTTTCATAGTTTGAAGTGACAAAAAAGCGATGAAATGAAGCTCATACATCAATTCTCTTAAATGACCAATTATCCGTATTATATTCACTAATGAAATAGTCTTTTTGTTCTCAATACAAAATAATTCACTACAACATCTGAGACATAGGAAATGGGAAAGAAGCAATGTTCGGGAAATGTATAGAACAGACACTTTATGTTTTACACATTTCCATTCAATTCAAAATCATCTTTGATCGAATTCATTTCGCCGTTATCCGTATTTACCGTATCCGGTTTTTTCATATTCACCAGCCCAGTCAGAGTACTTCGCCGACGTCTGTAGTACATTTTAAAGTCGAGTTGGTCCTTGAATTCCATTTCTTTCTGCTTTCGCTCGAATTTCCAATTCCTTTCAATGACTTGATGAAAATATAAAAGAAATGAAAATCATTAATTACAAAATCGAAGAGCAATAAATTTGATAGAGCATCTTACGACGCTATGTACACGACTAAATGTGTTGCTCGATTGATATTATAAGAGAGTAGAAATTCCGTAAAAAAATAGAGTACACTGTCTAAATTAAAACTCTTTTTTGTAGGATTGCATCAGACGGTGTCTTCTTGGAATAGGTTAACAGTTATCTTTCTTTCTTTCTTTTTCTGCAGGCCGAGAGGACAGCTGCGCCGTAGCCTCATGTCGGGGCGAGGAGCCTCGCCGGCAACCTGCCAATGAACTCCAGAAGAAAAGAGCCCTTTTCGAACACGTCTTGCTCCGCCGTTGGGAACAGGCCCCATATTTTGCGTCTCCAGTGGGCCGCCTAAATGTCTTTGCACTCCAACAAGATGTGTCTCACGTCAGATAGGGCCTCACACGAGGGGCAGTTGGCTTCTACTTCCTCGTTTCCGCGTAGCGAGTTGATGTAGGCTCTGCTACCTCTCCACTTGCCGACTCGCAACTGGTGGTAGGTCCTCCTTCCCTCGTAGCTAAGCCCCTCCAGTGCCCTCTCTCCTGGTGGTCTCCCACCACCGCTCGCCTCCCAGAACCACTCAAGTGTGCCAAGCCCCTCCCCCGCTCGCCTTCTCCTCTTCGATTCCTCAGCACTCTCCTTCGCCCTCCTCATCCAGTCAGTCATACCCTTCTGCCGAATGACTGCCTTCGCTGTGCTGAACGGGATCGGAATCCTACTCTGGTCGAGTGCCCTCCCTCGGGCTGCCAGCATGTCTGCTCTCTCGTTCCCATCAAGACCCATAGCAGGTGGAGTCGGTTGCTTACACAAATGCTCGCTGCCAGTTTCCAAATGCCATCAATGTCGCTCTCTTTCTGGTCCTGCGCACCCCCCTTCAGCTTCTCCGACAGACTCTTGCTATCCGTGTGGATACAATCAGTTTCCCAATCATGCCTCTCTCAGCCACTAACTTCAGCGCCGCCTGAACAGAAGCCCCACCGCAATTTCAAGGCGTTACTCAGAACTTCAGACCTGTCCATTTTGTAATGTTGTCCTCCCATCACTTTCTCTGTCTTTCTTTTTTTCTCCCTCCTAGCACCGTCCCTTGCAGAATTGTCTGGGCAAGTCCTTTCGAATGTGAGACATGTGCGTATATTATACCTCTTAAGTTTGGCCCCGATGGCTTGGCTGTTTTTTCTCACTTTCTCATTGATGAGATTCCAAGGAGTTTTAGGAAGCATCTCATCTCTGTGAGCATATACTGTAGTATTCTCCTGTCCAGTTCTGTTTTCAATGACCATGTCTCACAGACATTCAGAAAACTTGAAATGATCAAGAAGCGCATTAGTCGGATCTTTGATCTGAGCGTGAGGTTTCTGTCGCTCCATATAATCTTCTGCTTTATTACTGCTATTCCTGTCTGTGTAATCCTCGCACTTATAGGATTTGATCTGATATACTTGCTCCCATGTATTTGAACATATGGACTGTTTCCAGTTTCACGCCATTTACCTTGAGGTCAGTGTTGTTGTTGTTCAGCGGGATCTGTCTGTCTGTCTTATTCCCGGTCTTCCGGGGGGCGAATCACCGCCATAATCCCTCTCAGGAAAGACAGGGCACGCATGGGGTCGCCCAGGACGGCCAGCGTTGGGTTCCGGCCGAGGTGATGGATGCGGGCGGCTTGTTGAGCGGGGCAGACCAGGAAGAGGTGGGTCAGGGTGACAGGGTCTCGTGTTCAGAAACGCAGTGGGGACAATTTGGAGAAGCGGATTTCCCTATCCGATGAAGTTAGGAAGCGAGAAGAGGAGAGTGGGACGTGCGTAGTTGGGAGAAAGTGACTTCCTCGTCAAGGGAGAGCGGGTTGGTGGTTTGGATCAGACCTCCTTCCAAACAGACCCTGTGCGCTGAGCTGTATGGGGGTCGGCGACATAGGTGTAGCGGTCTTCACCTTCCGCGTGTCGGGAGATGGTGGTGCAGGCCGAGTTGAGGTCTAGCGAGATCGCGTTCCGAGTAGCCGGAGCAACCTAAGTGATACGAGTCCACGCCGTCACAGATTTATCTGAGAGGCCTTGCCGGCAGATACATCTATAACTTGGGCATACTGTAGATAGTGTCTGAGAAGGGATGACGTTGGTGTGGTTTCGTCATCAGTTTGGTCTTTGCTGCAATGATTTCTATGCATGTCTTCTCTGAACGTTCCTCCATATTCACAATTTCCTCTTATTTTATATGCTATATGTATGTCGTCAGTGTCGTCAGCAAAACGTAAGCTGGTGACTGTTATGCCTCCGATGCTAACAGCTCCTTCGAGATACTTTCAAGGAAATTGTTAGAGAGGGTCTGTGAGAGCAAACTGCCTTTCCCGAGTGACTTCGACAGTCGTCCTAAACCTGTTTACTAAGATACCGTTAAAATAGACTGGGCTATAGTGGCCTTGTCGTAAAGTTGCTATTAGGATCTCCTCGTATATACCATGCTCTATCGTTTCGTTTTCAATTTGAAGTTCATCAGTCATTGCACTTTCTAATTCGAAAACATAGAATAATAAATGTAACTCTCTCTCTCTTTTTCTTACTTCCAGCTAACTTTTCCCTCAATCTACTCTTTTTTAATTTTAATTTTTCTTTACTATACCTCATTTTCTTCTCTCACTTTCTCTTTGTGCTCTGTGCTCTTTGTTTTTACTTTCTCTCACTCTCTGTATCATTATAGTTTTTATTTTCACCTTCCAGTTTCTGCCTCATTGTCTTCTCTTCACCATTTCTCTCCTTTCTCACATCTCTACTGATCCGCAAGAAGCAGTAGTACGACATGATTGGACGAGTAGCAAGGGAATTCCGCAATTAAAGCATCGCGTTACAGGGAAAAATACTATAATGATCCATCCCAGTATATAGTAGTACGTGAAGACTGGAAAGTAGTAACGGAATGCCGTTAATAAGGCATATATGCTTGATGAGTTACATCCGAATAATAATTAACCCTCATCCTAAAGTATATGTTCCCTCAACTGAAAATCATCAAATCTTCAAAAGATTTCAACAAATTTCCTCATTTCGTTTGGCAAACTGTTTTTGCTGCAAACTGTAGGCCTACAGTCTCGGATAGAACTTATGAAACCGCATGGTCGAGTGTTTGACTTCATAACATTAAAGTACGATTTATGTATAACCATAATGTTTGTCTGTGAAATTACCAGTTCGTAATGAAGATCAGAATTGTTGTATATAGATCGTGGAGTTACCAATTCTTGCGGAATATTTACGTTTTATTAAGGTTATATACATATAGAGTGGACTACAAGGGACATTTTGTGTGCAGAGGTCAGAGAGTTTAGTCCATAGAAATATGAGGTGTAGCAAAATATGTCCGTTGGTTTAAAAAATCATTGTATGATGGATGCCTGCATACAAATAATATTTCACATAATTAAAAATAATGGTTTACAACAGATATACTGATATCTGTCAGCGATCGGCACGTTCCATGTACCACCCGACTGCTGCCAAAGAACAAAGTGTCGTCTTCATGTTGTCGTGAGGCATTGTATAGAAATTTGCTATATGCGATCAGTCAGAGGCAGAGGGCGACTTGTTACAATGACTGAGAAGTGGTTCTACGTCAGGCCGATAGGTTCACCCTCTATATGCATGAATATCTTTGACAACGACTCCTATAAAAGTTCTGTAATGGAAAAGATCTCATTCTCCGATTGTTACAAATTTTGAAGGACGCAGCTACTTCAAAATTCTTCCGGAACATCGACGATATATTGTGTGACCTTTTTGAGGAAGCATTTGCATAATATTCCACCTGAGAATTGAGACAAAGTGGAAATCCTATTTTATATAGAAAAATCCGAAACTCCAAAATGATAACGCCTGCTCATATCTATATCAAATGTGAACAGAGACTTCATTGTTTTCAAATAAGAAAGTTGTCATTCCTCCATGAAGAAGCTCGCCCTAAATATGCTCTGCTGACACAAACATCTATACAATGTAAGACCACCTAAAATTTCCAAAGCTCGAAATGGTTAGACATCGAATCAATATTTCGAATGAAAGTGCTTTGGAAATCTATATTTTTTTGAAAAACTGAGTCGCATTAAGGAATGAAGAGAGAGAGAGAGAGAGTGAGTGAGAGAGAGAGAGAGAGAGAGAGAGAGAGAGTGAGTGAGTGAGTGAGAGAGAGAGAGAGAGAGAGAGAAAGACAGAGAGAGAGAGGGGGGAATGAAGAGAGTAGAGAGAGAGAGAGGAATGAAGAGAGTAGAGAGAGAGACAACATAAAAACAAAGTATATTTATCGGAAGTTCGAATAAATTTCATAGCGATCGTCTACAAAATTATGAATTTCTTCGCATAAATTTTCCCAGTTTCTTTGGATTACGGCGAATCGACAGTTTTTGGTTCTGAATGGCCGTTTATTAAATGCTATGATTATTATCAAAGACATTTCTCTGCATGCCGCCTGACTGACCCTTATATCAAACTTCTTTCCTTATTTCATATATTACATTTTCATTTCCTATATCCTTATTCTTTATACATCACATTTGCTGTATTTTGAAGACACATTTATACAGTATATATATAAACATACCAACTTCATGCGAATATATATATATATATATGCAGTGTCCCAAAGGTAATTTATAGATTTTGTTTCCCTCAAAACATAACAGATTTTAGTCGATGCTGCTAAATTTGAATTAATGGCTCAGATTCTTGAGTATATACATATTTATTTGACGTATATTAACCAATAAAATCGACTGTATATCGGGTCTCATTTTCAAATTCTGCGCACGAACAGTAGTATACGCATTTTCACCTTGAAAACATCGATGTTTTTTATACTGTATATACATCACCCGGTATACATATACAGTATATACATCAACTGTTTTACGCGCTTGGCCCCACATCTGGTGGACACGAAATCGGACTATTCGCCCAATAGACCGGCGACCAAACATCGGATTCAATAAATCTCGCGAGCCATTTTGGTACTCAAATAAAATATCCATTTTGGAACGCATTCATCTGGTGCAAATCCACGCGGTAACACATTGTTCTGCAGCATGATGAGGTAAAGCGCTGTCCATTCAATTTTCTATAGAAAAAATCGCTCCATACGAAACCGCCTGACGCCTGTTTTAATTCTCATGAATCTGACTTTTAATTATTCGAGATTCACCCGTATCGTCTGAAATCTGTTTGATTTGGCATTTGGAGGAAAGCAAAATGTATATATAAGTTACATTTGAGACACCCTGCACATGCTCCGACCTGCGTATTTTAAAATCCGTATATGGCAAAAGTGAAGATTGGCATTCATCCAATCCAAACATTTTGTTGACTGACATCCAACGTTTCAGGGATGCGGGCTCTGAATCCCGAAGTGAAGAAGAGGAACAACAGACGCGAAAGTACTGATCCCTGGGTAGTCCCTATAGCGGAACAGACAGGTTATACGAGTTACAGTATATTAGGATTTTTAGGAAGTAATATCTATATATGATCATTTTAGTACTATAGGATATACGAAACATGGGATATATGTCAGCCTTGCATGATCATAATGGAATGAGTGAAGATCCAGAGCGGGTGCCGGTGATGTAAACTTCCTCTGGTTGTTTCATCCATCAATGACTGGTAACTATATTTCGCCGATCAAATGCCACCGGTCGGTTACAAATATATAGCCGCCGTCAAAGATTAAATATTTTGCTATAAATTTAGCGTCATGACTAAAATTATGTGTATAGGTCGAAATCAATGAATAAGTGAACAAGCGCTGGAGCACCTCATATAATGCTCTATATATGCAGACAGCCTGCGGTGAACGCCAGGAAAAAACGTTTCAAGTGTGATAATGACACTCTTTTTAATCGTTTTTATAATAGAGTGTACTGTACTAATTTTATTGATTTATCTGTTATAAATTCTCTTTAATTTTTTAAAGTTTTATTTTCACGTTTTCAGGAGAACTTACACTACTCTGAACTATGCTGCCAAGTGATAAATCAGTACAAAGCAAATATAATTATACCGTGAACAAAAGACAAAAAAGAAAAATTAATCAAAATCTGACGCGGAAGAAAATAAAATTCAATAAGTGCGCCAAACATACTTTTCCCATGTTAAACTCAAAACAGAACAATTTTATAAAAAGGGCGTCCCTAAATACCTGTCAGTTCTTGGGCACCTCAACGTCCAGCAAAAATGTAGAGAAACCTATATTGTTTTCGTATAGCAGCGGAGTGATAATTTCTTCAGCTTTCTTTCGTCTTCTCTCTCTCTTCCTCAACTTTATCGGCGCAGAAATAAGCAAAGCGTTTTGGAATTGTCTGCGACGCCTTACAACCTTTTCCCGTAGTCAAGCAGCGTCTTTTCCCAGCTGCTGATGTGAGGAAGGCAGCAACAGGAGAGGGGAGAGGGAGACGAGCGGAGAAGCGCTCATCGTCGCCTCTCCCCTTCCATTGCGTCTTCTCTCTTTCAGCCAATTAGATTTGTTCTCTATGCAACACTATCTATCGTCCTCCATTATTCAGCTCGCTCACCGTCTTCAATCACTCAGTCACTGAATATAAGTTCTTATCTATTTTAGCAATAGAATTAAATTATTTTTCTATTCATTTATTTTTAGCACAGAAATGTGTTACATTCTTTAGTGTGCGCAGATGCGTTGGGGATGCTTATAGTATATAAGTGCTGAACCGTAAACTAACGAAGAGTATTTTAAAAAGGTTCCTCCATAATAATAATCGCACTTGATTTTCTTTGTTTTTATATACTTAGTTTGAAATCAATGTGCGCGAGATCGCATGAAAGCAATATTGAAGCGTAAAAACAATTAGTTGCTTTAGAAAATAAATAATTGAAGCAAAAATTGCCGCTTATAAAAAATCAAAATATTCAAAGTTTACAACTTTTTTCCCGGATGAAGACTCATCAATCTTTACAAATTTGAACAACCACAAAGTTTTTTGTGGTGACTCGGGAAGCATTTAATGATGTTAAAGTTGCTTCGGATATGGAGGAATCGAAAGCGCCAAAAGTCAGTTATTCTAGAGTACTCGAGTCATCTATATTTGAAATGACATAAGTCAGTAGAGCGCTGACCTCACGTTGACGTGTATGTTCCCCACATATACTTTTAATTATAGTGGCTCGCTGGATATCAGTGAATCAGAACTACACTTATTTTTCATAATGTTGATAGTCGATGATTTTAGCCAGTTATCGTGTTCCGATGTTTCCGCATACATCTTGCGTCTTTGATTGTCAGAATATAATAATATTAAACAGAAAATACAATTTAAACTTTTTAAACTGCAAGGCTAAAACACTATATGTTTTAACTGTAGGCGGACATTTGAAATTTTAAGTGATGTGTTATTCTGCTATTAATGTAATAAAGATATAAGAAAAAATATCAATCAATCCAGGGGTTAAATGAAGACGGCTACCATCAGGCGTTGTCAGCTTTCAAACGATCTGGAAGATGAATCAATTTTTTTATGAAAAAAGCCTTTTCTTCAAACATGATGGTGGTCAAAGGGAATTTAGGAGGATTCAGCCCTTTTTAGTCCCCATTTGGTCACGGCCCTGCGAGTATGGGCCCGCCATTTCCTCTCCACACGGAGACAATATAACCATCGCCTGTGCGCTTTCTTCAGTTTGTTAAATAAAATCCAATTTCCAAAAGGAAATTCTTGTCACAGTACTATAAACTATTGTAGCTCTTTAATATTAACAGTGCGTTACTTATGCAAGGGTTTCGGGACGTTTTTAAATCTGGGGGTGCTCATACAAAAAAGGGCACAATTATTTTTTAAAAGGTACACAAGTCAAGTTTTACTAAATGTATTCGGTAAGGTAGCATGTCAACTTTTCGCATGATTTTTCGTATATAAAAGTAGTAGGCAATGTGTCGTATCTAGCTCTAGCAACGACCTAGTTTACCTTAGCAACGGCTCAGCCAATCAGAACAAACTAGGTCAAGGGCATTGCTTAGCAACGAAAGTAGGTCAGCCAATCAGAGCGGAGTACGTCATAGGTAGGTCAAGGTCAAGTGAAATTTCATTATTTTCTCAGCAGACTTCTTACAAGTAGTATACTGGGGATTTAACGTTATTGTAACTTGAAAATTGCAACGACCAATCAGAGCGTAGTACGTCAAGGTCATGTGCTATAGTCACGTGCTACAGTCAGGTGGTAATCTCAAGGTCACGTGAAATTTCCTTATTTTTTCATCAGACACTTACAAGTAGTAACCCGGGGATTTAACTTGAAAATAGCAATGGTCAATCGGAGCGTAGTACATCAATGCTGTAGTCACGTGGAAATCTCAAGGAAATTATTATTTATTTTCCCGTCATACTACTTAGAAGTAGTAAACCGGGTATAGCGCAATTTATAGAATGGTTGCTTTCGAACAGACTATAGCACGAAGTTAATACATTGTTATTGCTGAGTTAAATAGAGTGATCAGATCTGAAATCCGATCAGTGATTTCTATTCACAGACTAGTTTATTCAGTGTTAACGTGGAGTGCCGTAAAGAAAATGACGGTTTTT
>JAUYWV010121393.1:0-11733 GCA_032274565.1 Nematoplana nigrocapitula
ATTTGTGGGCCGCGACAGAGAACTGGCTCATGACGTCTGCCCCCTTCAAAGCGTGCAGCTTTTCCACGGCAAGTCGGGTGCGGGTGTGACATTCTGTGAGTCTTAAACTTTTCTATCGCCTTCCAATTTTTGCTTTGGTGCATTCAAAGCACACAATACCCGTCGCGCCGGGAGTGATATGGAGCCAAGGGCTCTTCGCCAACCAGGCGTTTTGGAACTCTAGGATCCTGCCCTGGAGTTCTTGGGTGGCGAGTTGGCTGGTGTGGTCGTGACAGGGCGCGAGGGCGATGGTGGCGACGGGCGCCCGCGCAGTCAAGGACCTGCGAATCGTGGAAGAAAGGCAAAGGATATGAAAGTACAACTTGTCTTGTCATCCACAAAACTCTCGTCGTCGCCGAGTTCGGCGGGTAGGGGTCTGCAGCGAGCAATGGACTCATGTTGAGCATGAGCTCCTCCGGCTTCAAACCAGACCAGGTGTTCGCAACGAGCGGTGCGGCGGACCCGGCGGCGTCATCACTAGGCGGAGGCGGATCTTCACTATATGCTTTAGGTGTCACGGTCTGAGGAGGGGAAAACAAAGTTTAGAAAATTACTTTAGGGATTCAATAACACTCATAGAATTCCTTACCGAAAGAATGTCTCGATGGTTCGTCGTGGTCGTTTATTTGGAGGGATAGACATATTTTTCAGAAATGTGAAGGATATCTCTTATATTAAATAGAAAAATATATTTATGTCTATGCCGCGCGCGCGCACGTTACCGCGCCCCCATCCTGATGTCCCCCCGCGAAAAAGTGGGGGGGGGACATCGCCATTAGCGTCCCCCATGCAAGAAAGTGGGGGGGGGGCGTGTCCCTCCCCGTCTACCCCCCCGGGATCGCCGCCCGTGGTCCTATACAATTCTACAGGGTTTTCTAAATTTTCAAAGATTTAATATTTTTTTGATAATTTTCACTTTCACAGCGGCCTATTCAAATAGGTTATTTATATTTGTTCCCTTAGTGATGTATTCAGAAATGTTTTCGAGAACGTAGATATACTCTTCATTGTTTGCGCAGCGATTGCTTTTTGAAGTGTTTCAGGTGGTTTAAAATAGAATGCCATTATTTGGTCGAAAGAAAAAAGATCAGAGAGATTCAGGGTCATCCCAGCGGCCAATGCCGCCTTTAGAACAATTGAATGACTTCCCCCAGGCCCAGGGAAATGGGATTCCTCCTGGTTCTCCTCAACATCAATCAGCAGATTTCAGGAAGCCAAAATATAATTTTCATTGTCAACTTGCACATGGCAGTCCAACTGGTTTAATATCTGGGTTTTTGAATGTTAAAGAACTATATTTAAAAATTGCTGATTGTTATGGAATTGATGCTACTGATGTAAGTATATAAATATGATTATATATTTAAAATATTTATATTATCCTATTCTTTTTCAAAACATAACAAGTAGCAATCATTATTATATTATCTATTAAATAAAGAAAGGTCAATAGTAACTTTATCAAATCATAAATAACAAATATTCATTCAACTATTCAAAAATATGAGTATTTTATATTTATTATATATATATATATATATTATATAAGAACTATATACAATTTTTTTAACAAGTCAAACATTTAATTTCCTTAAATTTTCATTTATTAATAATTTTAAAAATATATAGGGTACTTTTCTGTTATTATAAAATATTAACCTTAATTTAGTATAAATTAGTCTACTATATATTTTTTGGCGGGGGAATAACAGAAAAGTACCATATATAGTCATAACATTATAGATACAAATGCATTTTTCCTAACACTAAGCAAGAAAGCTAGAGTGTTATTCCAAATTTTCTAACCTAACTTTAGTACTAATTTTGTCCTAATTGGAATTTATGAAGTATATATAAAAAAGCCAACTTGGCTTAACTTAACTTATTACTGCAAGTTAAACTAAAAGCTCCGAAAAATAATTTCACCACAACAAAATATTTAAAAAAATATTATATTTAATAAGTAATATATAATTATAATTATATTAATTTTAAACATATTCTATTTATTTTATAATTAATAATCATTAAATTAATTATAATAAATTTATCTAATTTTACGAATAGTAGCAATAATCATATTTATAATATTATATTTTTATTTGCTACTAAGACTCAAGTATATATAAAATATATAAATTATATGATATAAAAAACCTAATTTTTTGTTAGTCAATTATTTATTTATAAACATCAACACAAAAATAAAAACAATTAAAAAAACACAGTAAGGCAAAAAAACTTAGATTAAATAAAAAACTTTCACATTTTTTACCTACATATATTAATAAAATAACATAATTATATTAAAATACAATAATAAATAAATGCCAAAGCAATACAATTATAGCAAAGAAAAAAAATTCTATAAAAATATCAAACCAAACATGCAACTTTTAAAAAATAAGAAAAACACTATCTGATTAAAAATAAATAAAAAAACAAAAACAACATTAACTAAACATAAAAATTTGACGAAACTTATTCCAACTATTTTTATGATCAAAACTAAACAAAGTCCTTAAAAACAGTTGGAATACTAAAAGAATAAAATGTATATCTAGCTAGCATTCCCAATAATATATATAGCATTACTTTGATATTTAATCATATAAAAATGTATTTTTATTTTATTTTTAAATAGGGACTTTCTATTTAGACTTCTGATTTCATGTGGCAGAATATTCAATTTTTTTGTATCTAAATTAGAATGTTTTTTCCTCTCTCTAGGTGAAATCTTGTAAAAGAAAATTTAACTCTATTTCTCAACTATACTTTTAAATTATTATACTTTTTGTACATTTCATTTCTAGATCTTGCATATTATTAATTTATTTCAGATATATAAAACTACTTATTAAAGATTGGAGTTTATTTAATTCATTTATTTTTAAGATACTTTTATTTTTAAACAGATCTTTAGTAATTTCAGTTTTCTTTTAGGATTAAGGTTTTAAATTTTTTTTCTGGATATTTTATATAGCTTTCATGTTTTTATCTATAGTTTTTGTATAAATTTCAACTGCATTTTGAAAGTGAGGTTTTATTATACTTTATTTTTTTCATTAAGTTTGTTTCTAATCCTGTATAGTGTTGGTACCAGTTGACACATCTTAGTTTTTATTTTGTTAATATGAGAAGTCCATTATAGATCATTGCTTATTATATATCCTAGATATTTATGTTTGTCTACCTTTTCTATTTTTTTATTTTCTAGTTCAAGTGTTTCTATTTTACAAATAACTTTTAGTTTTTATATTATGAAATACAATGTATTGTGTCATAGATCTATTTATTGACAATTTGTGAACTTCAAAACTGCACGTTTAATTTGGTCAGCTCTAAATTGACTATATTAAATAATTCTGAAATGTTTTTATGAAAAATTGTCATGCTATTGTCATCTGCAAATATAATGAGTTTACATTTTCTTTCTTTAATATAGTAGATTATATCATTTACATAGATTAAATATAAGATTGGTGAAATTTCCACCATTTTTTTAGTAATATTTCATAGTTAACAGTATCAAATGCTTTTCTAAGATCAATAAATATTGTAATTCCACTTTCCTTTTGATCTAAGTGCTTATAATATTATCAGTTAAGTTCTGATAGCATCTATAGTTGTGTGCCGTTGTCATTGTTAATTAATTATATTATATTTTTCTAAAAGAATTATTAATCTTTTTTTATCAAATTTTCAGTAATTGTTTACAGAGATGGTAATCAAGATATTGGTCTATAATTTTCTGGCATGTATTTAGGTCCTGTTTTATGAATGGGTTTCATTTCTGCTTTCTTTAAACAGTTAGGAAAAATACCTTTATTAAAGGATTCATTTACCAGGTTAGCTAACTGATTGCATATTTTGTTTAATTACTTTGGTAAGTAGTCTATTACACATGTTTTAGGTAGTAAATTTAAAGTTTATTTTAACTTCTTCAGTTGTTACTGGTGAAATGTATATTGAATTATTTTGCCTTGAGTTATTGAATGCTGAGTAGTGTATTTTTCGTTTTTATCTTATCTGCTTGTTTTTGGCCTACTTGGGCAAAGTACACATATTTTCTGCAATATCCTTTGGCTCACTTATCCACTTTCTATCTATTTTTAGTTTATCTATTACATTATATTTTCCGTTATTTTATGTTAGTAGAGAATTTAGAATTATACATATTTATTGTATGACTATTTAGTTCATTTCTAAAGAATAGAACTTCTGCTGCATTTAGGCACCTGCAATAATATTTTTTTCATTATATAATAATTATAATATTTGTCTTTTTTCAGACTTTGTGATATTTAACTTCTTCCAACTTTTATATAGTTTATTTTTTGCTGTACTACATTTTATAAGAGATTTTGTTATCCATTGTTTTTACATGATTTTATTGACTGTCTTACTAGTGGGAACCATTTGTGAAATCATTTTGAAATAGATTTAACAAAGTTACCTAAATTTCCATTTACCTTATTTTCAACTACAGGCCAATTTTGTTTATTCTTTTTATACCATTTATATATCCTTTTTTCACTAAATATTCTAATTAAATGTCTTTCTGAATTCAAAATTATAAAAATCCCATAATGGTCTGTTATTTCTTTGATTAAAATACCTTCTGTTTTTTAAGTTTCCCTGAATGATTTTATTTAATGTATATATATAATATAATCAATTAGTGTTGCACTCTTTTTTAATTTATTCTTGTTGGGTAGTGGATACTTCTGGTTTGGTAGATAGACAATTTATTTGCCCTCTCAGCAAATTGACACTTAGTTCACACCATCCGTTTTGCTTGTACCAAGTGTTTCTGCTGACACCCCAGCAGTTTGCAGCAATAAACGTCACTCGGGAGAACTATCGATCAGTCATCCTCAAGTCAACCAGTAGATAGATGACATATATAAATAACTCAATTTGTTTCACTAACAGTATTAGTATATTTTCTAATAAAATTTATTGTCTATAATTTTCTATTTCTTTATTGTTTTCTTTTAGTAAATCCTGATTTATATCACCTGCAATTTTTATACTATCTTTGCTTATTTTTTTCATGAAGTCTATGAAAGGGCATATTTTATATATACCTAAAATAATAATTTTTTTATTTGTCTGTTTATTTTTCCAAGCTTAGTGTTTCACAGATCTCAGTTGTACATGTGAATTTGTCTAGAATCTTGTATTTTAAACATTTTTAACTAACATTGCAATTCCACCTACTTTTATTCATGGGGTAATTATATAAATATTTGTAATCTGGAAACGTGTTACCAATATTTTCATCATTGGTCCAAATTTCACTTAGAATTATGATATCAAAGTCATATTTTAGGTCTGTTAGATATACTATTAGATTTCTATAATTTTTATTTAAGCTTCTAATATTTATGTGGAATATACCTAGACTAAATTTTTTATTGAGGTAGAACATTTATTGTTAAATTCATTTTCTAATATATATTGTAGTGGTATGTTTAGATTGTTTTTATAATGTGTTCTTTATAATTGATGGTGTGTACACCATTTTTATTAATTTTTCTAAATCCATTATCATTTATAGAATGCAAAACAATTACGACTTCAAAAACACCCTAGAATACAAAAAAAATTAAATTACAAAATGATGTATATTTATAATAGTCATTCATTAATATAAAACTATTAGAATAATGTTTTAACTATATAGTTGAGCACAAACTATGCATGAATTAATTATTAAAAAACTTGTGTTATTGACATTTTTATTTTAAAATACGTTATTAAATGCATTCACACGCCTTTTTACAAGAGAAAAGGTAGTGAAAAGAATATTTCATGGCTTTCCTTCAAATCCTAATCACTATATATTCTTCAAACAAAATGACTTGTGAAGCTTGTCAAGGAAAAGCAAAAATTCAGAGAAATTGATAAATGAATGAGTTCAATAGTTGTGGATTTGGTAGACAAATATTAAAAGTTGAAATGAAAGAAAAGATGATGTAATATTCAAATCGGGCGAAGTGGAGGAAAACGTGCTGATCTTAGGGTTTGTCTGTTGTGGAACCTCAGCGGAGGATTGCACTGTAGAAGAAAAATTAAAAGAACACTCTCAGTCATGGTGCAGAATAAGATGAAGATGATGAGAGATTTGTTTATATAGTTGGTAGAGTGAACTATTGCTCAAGCCTTTTAAAGAGTAAAATTAAATACTATAGCAATCTGCTTATCATCAGTTGGAAACTAAAATACAATTAGAACATTAGAGGAATGATTGATGAAATATGTACAGGATAGAATTTTTGGTAGTTATTGTAAGCAATGAGAAAATTAAATAAGAACACAAATACAAACGCTATGAAATTCATGTAATTGTTGAAAAGGTTTCAATTATATCACAATCTTCCTGAGCAAATTAAAAATTGAAAGTAATTAAATGTTACAGCAATTAATAAATACGTGGAAATTAAAGCACAGAATTCAGAGACTCAGAAGAAAATCTAAAAAACTTAAAGAAAAAATAAGAATACGAAGATCAAAATCAGTCTTACAACTTGTTAAAAATTTATAGCAATTGACAACTGTAAGAATTGGAACACTGAAGACAAGTTAACAGGTGGTCCTGAATAGCAGAATTTTGTAATTTATGCTCCTTTATCCTCTTGTCAATGTGCGCTTTGTCTTGCCAATGTAAGACAGGTCAGGATCAACTTGATACGAATATTTGTAAACCACATTAGACAGCAAGGATTTGGGAGTTCTATACTTAAGTGAGAAATACCTCTGAATTTTAAAACTAAGAAAGACATTAACAGGCTTGGAAAAGTGACATTTACATAAATTACAAAGAGCCTTTTAAAAATTAAAGAAGGTTTTCTGATATAAGGAATTGAAATTGTAACATAGTTAACATTCGTACGCCCAGGAATAAAATTACCAAACTTTGCATCAAGAAAAGACTTAACACAACTGTTGAAAAATGAAGAGGATAGCCATTGACGGCAAAAATACTTCTCAGTACTTATGGAAAAGTTTCAAAGTTGAACAAATTAAAAACAACATATAAGACCTTTTTCCAAATGATAGGACACATAGCGTTGAAAGATAAAATCAACTTAGTAAAAGTTTTCTTTCTAAAAACCGAGCAGATAAAATGGTATTCAGAAATATTGATATAAGTATCCAAAAAGCTAAACTGGTACCACCAAGTTCACAAGTAAATTTTAGATTAACATACAAAATGCTAAAATATAAAATTGGTGAATCAGGTCAGTTAGCCAGTTCCTCTCATAATGACTTAAAAATAAATTGCCATGGTAGGAGCACGAGGATTACCCATTGAAAATACGAAAATTAATAAATTTGGAAACCATATATATTTAAAGAGGAAAAGTGACAAGAAGACTCTTTGAAGAATGACGGAGAAAGACTAAAGAGACTCTGAATAGAGAAGGTGTGAGAGTATATGAAACCATGAACAGTTGGAAGAGGGAGACATTCCTATGGGTATAGAAAAACCACTCCATCTAAGGAAACATTGGTGATGAAAATGGACATGTGATAGTTGAGTGTTGCCGTATAAGGGCATACCCTACTTCACCTCTTTTTACATAGCTTATACCCATCTACCAAGCGGTTTTTTAAATATAGTTTTCTTGGATCATTTGGACATCATTTTATATTAATAATAATTAGTTGATTTTACTCACATTTGTGGCTTCAGCAGCCAAAGTTTACAGTGGTTTTATCTGATTACATGAAAGATTGATTTACCTTTCAGATAATTTTCTGCACCCTTAATACACACAAAGTGGACATGAATCATCTTTTGGGCGGTCAGATTGCATTGGACGACTTCATCTTTGCGCATGTAAAGGGTCAGAAAAAGGAAATCGATGTAGTAAAGACAGAGGACTCCCTCGGGCTAACCATCACAGATAATGGGGCTGGCTATTCGTTCATAAAACGAATTCGTCAGGGGAGTGTTGTCGAGAAGGTGGAAATGATCGAGCTGGGCGATCACATTGAGAAGGTCAACGGAGAATCCTTTGTAGGCAAGCGCCATTTCGATGTGGCGCGCTATTTGAAGGAGCAACCCAAAGATTCAGTGATCACCTTCAGACTCGTTTCTCCAGAGAAAACACCTTTCGGTGAGTGAAGTTTCATTTGATCCTGTCAAATACCTCTGATGTCATATGTCATTGTGCTTTTTATTGTTTTTAATAAATATTTGAGGAACTAAGTTATATGCTCAAGTTTTTCTCAATCCCAAGTAGAAAAAGCTGCACATAAGACAAGATTGCTCAAAATTATATCGTTCAATCAGTTGTTTTGATAATAAGACATGGTTTTCTTTTGCACTTCGGAAATAAAATTGATACACGATACACTTATCAACTGCAGACATTGGTCACACACAACCTGCCATTGATGATTAATACACAAATAGTCTAAAGATTTCCTGCCAGTTCAAGCTATATTATTATTTTCGTCGTCGTCGTTGTTGTTTGCAACCACAGATGCTCGCGGGGCCAGGTTGTGTGGGTGTGTTTCGTATGCTGTCACCATTTCCACGAAAGCATTACAAATCGCATATTAATAACAAGTATAACATGACATAAAGATTTGGTGGTCTTGATAAGTGTCTAAAAAGACCACCCATAGCGTTTGTTTAATGACAGGCAACGCGCTACGGGGGTGCTTTATTAGCGCGGGTTTTAGACATTTGTGCAGCGTTTGTTTGATGATGGGCAATTAACTGTGAGATGCTTTCGCTGTTTCGTTCGTGGGATGCTTATGTTCAATTGCTTTTAAGGCGAGCAGTGCGTTGTTGAGTTGTTTCTTCGTTTCGATGCACTCTCATTCTCATTTTGTCGCGAATTACAATCATTATGTCAACTTTATAATTCCAATGTAATTCAATTTCCAATTCTGCTGGTATATTCATTAGTTATCAGATTAATCACTCTCCATGTTATCACATTCCGAGCATATTAAATGTGTGCGCTAGCTTGGAATGTAACCAAACAAATATCACTTGCAGTCAATGTTCAAATCGAATGTTGTCGTCATTTCCATGAAAGCATATCAATCAAAAGGTATAAAATCACGTAAAGATTTAGCAGTCTCAAAAGTGTCTAAAAGACTCTAAAACGGAATCTGTTACTCCCATAGCGTTTGTATTTAATGACGGGAAGCGCACGGCGTGGCTGTTCCATGGGCGCGGGCTTGAGTCATTCGTGCAGCGTTAAATTGTTGACGGACAGTGCGCTGTGCGAGGGTTTTGCAGTCACGTTTACGGGATGTGTCACGCAGTTGTTTTTAAAGCGATCAGTGGGTTGTTGCGTTGTAACTGGTATATTACTCTATAATGTTTTGTAGGTTCTTTTGCATACATTATTGTATGTAGGTTGGCGCATAATTACTAATTGTGTTAGTTACATTTGCTTTCTAACATATATATATATATATATACGTGAATATTCTACGTAGTAACTTTCAATTTTTCTTGATTGGAAAAGCTCAACTTCAAAATTGTTTCTTATAGCCAACTTGGGCGGACGATCTGGGATCTCCTCGAGACCGGCTGGAATTAGTTCTGGGAAGAAAACGTTGAGACTAAGAACAGCTGGAAGTGCCACTGAACAAGACGCGGTAGGTATTCTTTCTAACAAGTTTATCTCTTTATTTGTAAACTTAATCAGTTGTAGTCTTATTTCTGAATATCTCCTGAGGATTAGCGGAGTTTTCTAGGAACTATACACGCGGAAGCGGCGGATACATTACTAATATAGAACGGAATTTTCGAAATTAGTTGCAGATTCTTATTTTTCATTTTGTCGCTTCGATCGTACGTCCTAATTTGACGGGATATGTAAGAAAAGAGGGCTGAAAAATTGGATTTAATTGGATTTTCTTGTTTGACGCTATATGTTGTCTCAAACCAGAGAGATGGAATCATGCTATATATAACTAGAGCTGCAGTAGTCAATGGCTTACGTGTTAACACAATGGACCTAGCAGCATTCTACGCTAACTGCAGAGGTCCTCATTTAGCCAATCAAAATGCAGTATTTTCTTATGCTACCAACGCTAGAATGGCCTCATATATGATGCTTGTCTTTTGAGTGACTTGTTTATTTTGATAATTAATAGCAATAAGTAAATAGGAATTTAAGCAAATTTAACTTATAGAAATTTGTTGAAGGTCTTAGCCTACGTCTCAAATGATGTTTTTAATAATAGTCCATCAATCATTGCATCAACTCAAAGTGTTACATGTTTTATATATTCTACAATTGTACTCTGAAAAAACAGAAAAGTTGCATACATTTTATACACAAAAAATGTTTGAATTAATTTTGATGAAGAAATCTAATATATCTATAACTTCCACAACAAGAAAAGCATTTTATTTATTGAAAATGAAAAAAAAACTAAATTTTATACACTCGACTCCACAAAACTACATAATAAAATAACCTTAAACTAATATGGTTAATGTTATACTCTATTAAAATATGAAATTTTGTAGTATTAAAAGTAATTCCCTTTTGGTAATTTTCTTTGGTCGCACGGTTAGTACAACCATGAACAGCACAACTTGAAACCATAGTTCTTGCGCTGTTCTTGCCAGCCACAGAAGATACCGAAACTAGTCCACTTTTGTTTGTTTACTTCAAATCTAGATCATTAAGTATAGTTAATATCTTTGTCTTAAACCAACTAAACCAGTTTCCCCTAGCTAATACGTTCCAAATATGACAAGCAAAACACAAAATGTTAATCGTAGATCTTCAAAATATAAATAGAATTATTTTTCTCTCAATGATATTGCAAGTTTTTTTTATTCTTATTAAAAAAGTAAGTAAACTACTGTAATTTACTTGTGCTTTCATATTGGAAAGTGGACGCTTAATATTGTGCTGTTTCTAGAACTGAATTAGAATAGTTGATCAGTAAACCATATATCTCATGGAAACCGGCTTTTCTCATTTGAAGATAGTTGCTGGGAGTCATCCAATCAGATTGTTGTATTTATACTCCTGAATTTGAATATCCTCTCTATACGAATCTAACAATTTAATCATAAACTTCAATGCAGTTGTCCCTATTAACGCATTCGCTGAGAAAGAAAGATGACTTTGTATCAGAAATGAAACACATTCAATATGTAAAATTGTATTCTCTGTTAAAAAAGAGTTTTTCAAAACCAAAAAAAGGGTATTTCAAATTGTTCCTGAGGGGTATTTCAGAAGGGTATTTCATCAAAAAGGGTATTTCAAACCAGTTTTTCATGCAAAAAGCAATTTCGAAAATATTTAAATTTATTAAAGAAATTTACTTGTTACAATATATTAATATTTACTATCTCGATTGATATGATATTTAAGAGTTTTTTAACAACCCAATTGGATGACATTCTTTGAAAACAGTTCATAAGAGAATTATAGGAACTAAAATTTATTATTTCATCAAAGAATTTTATACAGATATTTCACAAAATACATCTTTTTAAACTATAAAAATAAAATATGAAACAGGAAATAAAAGAAATAAAAAATTACGAAGTATTAACAAAATTCAGGTACTTATTTACAAAACTTATTACAGTTGTGGGCGCTTTAATAGAATGTTAAAAAAAGGAGGGTGTTGCGAGCTGTGGGACAATATTCTATATTAAATAAAAAATACGCCCAAAAGTGGCACCCTTTA
>JAUYWV010121404.1:0-11733 GCA_032274565.1 Nematoplana nigrocapitula
GTGAGGTCTTCTCGTCTACACTTCAGGCTGATGATATACTGTGTCACTGACTGCTAAGGCTTCATGGTATCTCATTTTGGAGGCAAAACTCTTTCGTGAGGTCTTCTCGTCTACACTTCAGGCTGATGATATACTGTGTCACTGACTGCTAAGGCTTCATGGTATCTCATTTCCGGGAAACAATATTCATTACTCTCTTCTGGATATTTTCGTACTGTAATTTTCGTACTGTGCTGCTGAAAGATTCGTGTGCCACGCAGGATAAGTATATTCCAGGACTGATCGAATCACTAATAGAATTCACTAGGGCGATTGGGAAGTTCTCTACCAATTATCTTGCACGATTTAAATGTTATTTTTAAAATAATTTTCATTTTTACAGAAACAAACCGTTGTTTGCATTTTAAACCACCTTTAAAAACTTCTTGGAAATCCTTTCATCGCATTAGCGAATCCGGTCGCGTTGAATGTTCTACGTTGGCCTCATCTTAATCTGCATTTTCGAATTCGGTTTCCTGAATATTCTTATTCTCTAGGTGACAAAAGAAACTCATGTCTACCTGAAGGATATCGAATCCAGGGAAGAAGGCGGAACCCCGGCAATTTTGGAATCTATTCGGTGTGGACTGGCTTTCAAATTGAAAGAGGTAACGAACAAAGACGAAAGTGATGCTCTGGGTTTAATTCAGAAGCGTAATAGGCAGACAAACGGAAAAATACTAGACGAATTGAACCCCGTTCTTTATTATTTGTGCTGTTCTAACTGCTAAAAATCAATTAATTGATTTACACAATTTTCTTGTTCAATTCGATTGGTCGTTGGACGTGAGGTCAATCACAAAGAATTTTTGCTCGTTTTTTCTAGAAATAAACAAATGTTTACGTAGGTGGCCTAATAGGGGGATTTTGCATATTTGTAGGTTACTTTATAACTGTATGTTGACTCAGGTTCTAAAAAACCAAGAATGTCAATGGAAAGAAAATGCGCATTTAATTCACCGCGTTGCCACGAGTTATAAAATGACTGAACAATATGATGGAAATTCAGCAATTTGAGAAACACTTCACTTCGAGAGAGAATACCATTAAATCGCCATATGTTTCAGTAATACAGGAGGACTAGACAATGTCAATGGAATGTCGCAATTAATGCATCGCCTTACCACAGGAGAGAATACTACTGAATTAGCAGCATCTCAGGAGGAGCTTTGGGAGGCAGCCTATAGAATGATCCGCGAGATCAACGCGGAAGTAAACCTCTACACCAACTGGTTCGCAGAGACGGAGAGACGGAGGAGCAGCAGTGGTGATCACCGCGGGAGCCTTGCTCGCCCAGGACCCTTGGAACGACCACGTCAAGAGGAAGCAGCATCCCGAGCTCCTACTAAGAGGAGTTGCTAGCCATGCTGCTGGCTACTAAAGCCATCCAGAACCCAGAGATTGTCCCCCACGAAGCAACGGTCGCCATCTTCATCGACAGCCAGGCGTTGTTAAAGGATATGCCGAGCAATGCGAGGGAGATAGTCGATGTAAAACGAGCGCTCAACGACCTCCACAGGCCCTCACTATCCAGTGGGTCCCGGGAAACGTCAACGTGGCGGGGAAGAAATTGGCCGACGCCGCCGCCAAGCGAGGAGCAAGTGATGTATCTCAGGACTCAATGCCGATAACACTAAAGAGTGCAGTGGCGTTTATCCGTCGCAACATCAAGAACCCTCAGATCGCACACGCCCGCACAGCGGCGGTTTACGCCAATTACAGACCAACGCTCGACAAGGCCCTCAACAGGAAGGACGCGACTCTTCTAGCGTAGTTGTGAAGCGGTCACTGCTTACGGCTCGGGGATACCGCCATCTGGTGGACTACACAATCGACCCGTCAGGCCCCCACTGCCCGGGACAGCCTCACACTCTACAGCACTGGTTTACGGAGTGTGCGGCTACGGCCCGGAAGGCCCAGGAAATATTTGGCGAAATCCCCGACCTCAACCATCTGACCAGTCATCCGAGGGAGGCGGTGCTGCTGGCTAGGCTCACTCTTTAGTGTCCGTGTCAGTTCGGCCCGCATCAATAATCAATCAGCAGCAGTAGTACGGGAGAGATGGTACACATTTGTTATTGGCCTTTTCTGTCTGTGTCACCTGAAACGTATCGCTAATTTTGTTCGAATGATCATCAATTTTAAATTCTCCAGTCTGTTTAGTCAGTTGGCGCGATGAGTGCTGCTCTGGTCACCACGATCGTATGTACTTCATTTCTTTCTGTCCAGTGCTGATGTCATTGCAGTTGTCAATGCGTGTCCAGTCCATGTCATTATACGTCCTTCGCCCATTGTGATAAATTGGTCGTTCTCTAGCCTTGGATGCTCAATTTCTCCAAACCATCTGTGGCTAATCTTCTCCAAGAACTGTAGGAATTTGGGGCTGCGAATAGAGTCTTCTTGGTAACGTCGGGGAGCAGGTATCTTCTGTGGGTTTCCCACCGTGGGCACTTCAAAGTAGCGCATCCTACTCAGTTTAATGTTCTTGCATAAAGTCATGTTGGCATATATGCTATCTAGAACCCAGATATTTGTTCGTCTGTTTCTCCAACTTGCTCGTAACAAATCTCTATATG
This sequence comes from Nematoplana nigrocapitula, assembly GCA_032274565.1. NCBI lineage: Eukaryota > Metazoa > Platyhelminthes > Proseriata > Nematoplanidae > Nematoplana > Nematoplana nigrocapitula. The sequence goes on from JAUYWV010121404.1 coordinate 2,616, forward strand.
TCACATCTCAAATGTGTCTATTTTTTCTCATCAACCTTGGTCATTGACCAGGATTCACTACGATAATATCGAACTCTGCAGCTTTTAGTATCCCCAGTTTCAAGTAATTACCAACGCTGTTACTCTTCCAAATGGCGACCAATCCTTGAATTGAATTCCGAGGCATCTCAAACCTTTTCCTTATTTCTGCGGTGCTGTTTACCCTGGTGTTGATTGTTGTAGGTTGCCAAATTCGTCGACTTCTTCTAGTTCAGTATCATTTAACTTAATGCTACTGAAGTGTATCCTGTTATTATTTATTATAATTACTTCCTTTTTCTTGGCATTGAGTAGTAGACCTCTTTCTGCTCTGTATTGCTTTGTGCGATCAAGCATATTCGATAGATCAATTTGGTTGTCATCAGCGAACCATAAGTTACTTACATTTCTCCCGCCTATCTTCATCCCCTCGTAATCTTTACTCCTTAATGGCATCATAATGTCTTCTACATAAATGTTATAAAATGTTGGTGATATAATATATATTGCACGAACGCGTAAATCTCAACCCTCCTCTGTCAGGGTCACGGGGAAGCCTTCGGCAGTATGATATGAATGCAAAACTGGGCGGATGAGTTCTCATTTTAGGTCGAGGACAAGTTTTCTTTAGCAGCACGCCGCAGAATTGACTTAAATGATCAATGGGTAGTGACTATCAGGATCATTAACTACCACCGCACGTCTGGAAGGGGACCCACAACCATCACACGAAATGTTTCCGTTGTAAACGGCATTGACTCCGACCACTCATGGTCTCCGCTATGCAGACACCTTCTCGGTGGGAGAGTCCTGATGCGCCCGGCAAAGTCTTGCATTCCCTGGGACCTCTCTTTCTCTCCTCTGATGTCTCACTTTCTTCTCTCTTATCGGTCTCAACCCTCTCTATTGTTTTCTATCTCTCTCTCTCACTTTCTCCCGTCTTTTCAACTTTTATGTCTCATCTTCTTTTCTATTTTTCTCTGCCTCTCTTTTGTCGTATCTTCCTTTCTTTCTAGCATCTCTCGTTGTCCTCTCTTTTCAATTTTTCTGTCCCGTGCTCTCTCTATTCTCCGGGAGGTCGGGGCGCTGACGAGTCCCACAAGAACGACTACTCGTGGTTGTCCTCTGTCGTCCAACCTCAAAGATATCAGCTGCAATGACGATAAAGATCGGGGTTTTGTCGATCAGTAATTGTAGACTTGCAGTGATTAGCTGCTGTTTGTCAGAGACCATCTGAAACCCTACAGTAACTGACTCAACTATTTTGTCATTTCAGAGTATCGGTAGTGGACTCATATTTGCCAAAGAAGAAGAATTGTGCAGGTAATACAGTCTTAACCTCAAATTTGATTTTTCTAAAAAATAATGTTTAAAGCACAGACCATGACATTAACGAGCCGAACTAATCTCTTATTAGATTTCGTAGTTCTTCAAGGTTTTGCTTCCATAATGCGCCTTGTTTAAACGGGTATCTATAGTCTGTAGCTAAAGCGGCAAGATACACGGAAAGAAAAGAAGCATTTGAAGTGTGAATATGGAGAAAAATATTGAAGATTATTTGAAGTGATAAGGCGGTCAACGAGGAGGTACTCCACAGAGTCGAAGAAGAGATAAATCTGAAGGATACGTTAATTCGACGAAAGAAGACACAGCTCGGTCGCATAATCTGTGAAAATAAATACCTTACCAATGTAATAGAATGAGCAATGGACGGCTAAAGATCTCGAGGAAGGTCAAGAATAGGGTTATTGGAAGAAATAATAAAGGTATTCTACTAGAATATGAATAAAATGACGTCAGACAGAAAGAAGGCTGTGGATCGATGTGGTGTGGTCCTACCAGACGCTGCTGAATCTCTTCCCTCCACTCTCAGATTTGCCTTCGACACTTGGGCTCACAACGAGAATCTGTTGATTCTGGGAAGTCGTTCGGCCAGTCGTTTGCCCATCTTCTCATTCCTCATTCGGAACAAGGAATCCGGCCTCTTTCTTCATCACAACTTCGTCGCCCTTCTGCTCAACGACCTCTACGGGATCCAGGCTCGCGGTGGATGTGCCTGTGCTGGGCCGTACGCATCTGTGAGTCCATCGAATGCGTGCTGGTCTAGGCTGATTAAATTCGTTTGATTATTCAATCCAATAGAATCATTATACATCACTTTATTTCTTAGTTATTTTGTTTATATGTATGCCTTCTTTCTTGTTTGTTTGTTTGCTTGTTCGTTCGTTCATTCATTTGTTTGTTGGCTAGCTTGCTTGCTCGTTCGTTCATTTGCTTGCTTGCTCGTTCGTTCATTTGTTTGTTTGCTTGCCTGCTTGATCGTTCGTTCATTTGTTTATTCATTTGCTTGCTTGCTCGTTCGTTCATTTGTTTGTTTGCTTGCCTGCTTTCTCGTTCGTTAATTTGTTTGTTTGCTTGCCTGCTTGCTCGTTTGTTCATTTGTTTGTTTGCTTGCCTGCTCGCTCGCTCGTTCGTTTATTTGTTTGTTTGTTTGCTTGCTTGCTCGTTCGTTTATTTGATTGTTTGCTTGCCTGCTTGCTCGTTCGTTCATTTGTTTGTTTGCTTGCCTGCTTGCTCGTTCGTTCATTTGTTTGTTTGTTTGCCTGCTTGCTCGTTCGTTTATTTGTTTGTTTGCTAGCTTGCTTTCTCGTTCGTTCATTTGTTTGTTGGCTTGCCTGCTTGCTCGTTCGTTCATTTGTTCATTTGCTTACATGCTTGCTCGTTCGTTTATTTGTTTGTTTGCTAGCTTGCTTACTCGTTCGTTCATTTGTTTGTTTGATTGTCTGCTTGCTCGTTCGTTCATTTGTTTGTTTACTTGCCTGCTTGCTCGTTCCTTCATTTGTTCATTTGTTTACATGCTTGCTCGTTCGTTTATTTGTTTGTTTGCTTGCTTGCTTGCTCGTTCGTTCATTTGTTTATTCATTTGCTTGCTTGCTCGTTCGTTCATTTGTTTGTTTGCTTCCCTGCTTGCTCGTTCGTTCATTTGTTTGTTTGCTTGCCTGCTTGCTCGTTCGTTTGTTCGTTTATTTTCTTGCTCATGAATATAGAAAACACGTGAAGGAGCTGGTGGGACCCAGAGCATTAACATCATAACCCACAAAACTCACAAAACACACAATCGTTTCCAGTACGTTTGATTTTTTATTTGTTTGTTTGCTGTTCATCAATTTATTTCATAGCTTGTTTTCGTTAGTTAGTTTTGTAGGTTTTTGTTTAAATATTTGCTTTTGTTCGTTTATTAGTTTGTTTGCTAACTTGTATGTTTAATTTTTTATGTTTGTATTGGCATTCTATGTAAGTTAAGAATCGGATCGTATTTCCAAGATTGCCGCCTGAAGATCAATTCCCCTATTGTCATGTCGACCAAGATATGACCTTCCTCACGGCGGTGTCTAAGAACTGTTCTAATGCCCCCAAACCACAGCATATATTTCGTTTTATTTCCTTTTCAGGATCTACTAGGCATTGACGACGATACAACAGAGAAATTCACCTACTTTCTTGTAGGCAAAAGAGAGTAAGTAAATTTGGCATCTTAAAGTGAATAATTAAAATTGATTCTGGTGCATTCTTTCACTGATTTGGATAATTATACGACTTGTTAAAAATTCTAAAAAATGTAAGTGGCCAATTCGGATAAACAAGTTCGTCATTTCACTATTGTGATCAGAATGTTTTTGTTAAATATGTGGATCTAAGATCAAACGAAGAGGGGACATCAGTTTGCTGGTTACTTGCTTACAAACAAGAATTCAAAAACTTAATGAATTAGACTTCAGTCTATAGAAAGTTACTATCACAATGAAGCATCGAAAAATGCTACTCAAATGATCAGCAATCAGTAGTAAAGGAGGAATAACACAATGAAAAATTCCTTCATAGATCCTGGGCGCGAGCATTCCAGAAGATGGGAGTGGATATCACCAGGTTCTTTCTTGTGCTCCTTGACTCGTTCAGCCAGGTGTCGTTTGGTGCGTCCAATGTAGAGCGAACTTGGATCAACCAAACACGTGAATGTGTAGACGACACCAGCCGTCAAAAGTCAAGTGATCGGGTCCTGGTTAGAGAAATAATTCTCCACCTTCACTGATTTGAATGACATCTTCAAGGTCGTTGGACGCACCAAACGACACCTGTCTGAACCAGTCAATGAGAACAAGAAAGGACCTGGTGCTATTCACTCCCATTTTCTGGAATGCTCGCGCTTAGGATCTATGAAGCAATTCTCCATTGTGTCCCCATCTGACTGTCTGTTTGACTTGGCGGTGAGGGAGGCGGTTCACATGCATCCCTTCTCTTAATAAATTGTTGGCGAATAAAGGAGTCTCTTTCTTCTTCAAGGTTTTTTATTAATGAATAATGTCATAATTGTGCTTTAATATTCCCTCGTATTTCGATTCTATTTCATTTGTAATATTCCTGTGCATGAGTCTAGCTGATGAATAGCGGAAACCGGTCGCACCGAATGCATATTTGGCAACTGTATCATTTTCCTTTTTCTCTTACTCATCAAATTATAAAAGCATACTAAAACCTTTTGAAAAGTACCTTTAAATGTTTGAAAGCATTATCTCTTTCCATTCAGACAAAAATAAATTTCAATATATTCTGTCGTGGTTCAGATGGCGTGTCGTTAATGCTGATAAATGCTCTATGCATATGACGGCAACAAACAATTATATATACTGCATATTACTATGCGATATAATATTATTTTTTCTGCATTTTAGGAAAGGTTCCTGCTGTGAACCTATTGAAATTATGAAGTAAGTTGGGCTTTATCTCCCTCCTCCGTAGTTCTGTTTAATACGATATATTTAATTTATAATTGGCGACATGCGCATATATTGATTTATTAAAGCCATTCGAAAGCGAAAACACATAACAAAGTAGGAGATAGTCAAATACTACAGTTGCCTCAACTGTATTTTAAAAATTATAAACTCATATTGTTTGTGATCAGGAATGATCGCATCATTTTGGAAACTAATCACAATTGAATTCATTACTTGAGTATGCCAGGATTGATCGCTAGTAGAGGAGATTTTATCAAAAATTCCGATCAAGTCTCAGTCCATCAGACTCTAGCCTCTCTGAGGGTAACTGAATAGAGTACGGAAATCCTGTACTACTAATCATCTCACTCTACAAATGGGCAGCTTTTGCCTAACCTCATATGTGGGTCTATGCCTGTTTGCTTGCTTATTTGCAGTTTGTTTCTTTCACATTGTTTATTTGCTAGTTAGTTTGTTTCGCTGTATATATATTTTATTATTTTTGTTTCGCTTAATTTATTTTTTATTTGATTTAGTCGTTATTTTGTTGTTAGTTTCTTTCATTTACGTTATTTATATGTTAGTATGTTTGTTTCGCGTTAAATATATGTTAGTTTGTTTTGTGTTATTTATTTGTTAGTTGGTTTGTTTCGAGTTATTTATTCCTTTGTTTTTTGTTTCGCGTTATTCATTTATTTGCTTTTTCAAGGTCGTTCATTTCTTGTTAGTTTGTTTGTTCAACGTTTTCATTTGTTACTTTTTCTTTTGCGTGATTAATTCGTTAGTTTCCTTCTTTCGCATTATTATTCATTCATTTTTTTAACGTCATCTATTCTTAGTTTGTTTCGTCAACTGCAAAACATAGTGCATTAATAAATAATTGGTGCTCGATTCCTGACATGATTCGAATTACACTTGAAAAAAATTTAACCAGAGACCGAAAGAGTGTGTTTTCTAGTGGTTGAAAGAAAAATGCAATGTATTTACCAAAGAACAATTGTATTTCTAATTTAGTAGCGTTATTGTGTTTTCAATCAATTTGTTCGGTTTATTGGTCTATGGTTTAGAATACATAAAAACTAGCTGGCTACTATATCTACGTAGAAGGCGTAGATCGTCAATCATGCCCAGACTGTTGCAGAATTCCGCCTTTTATTGTGTAGTTCTTTCCTGGTCTGAGTTATTTGGGTAATCCTCTGGGAAATTGCTGTATATGCCGCAGCAGAACTCACGATTTCGGCTCTTATATAGTAAACCTGTGTTGCCCGGCGATGTCATTTCGGTTTCCTGTTCTCTCATCTTCCCTCCCGCGAGTGAGTGCGTTGCTGCAGTTTGCGTGCCCGATCAGCAGAAACTCAAAGGAGCTCAAAGGAAAGTATGCAGGCATCGAATTTCTTTCCCTATGCGCCTCGATCCTACCGGAAAGTGTCTAGGGAGAGAGAAAAATCGAAAAAATGGGAAAACGAGCAGTTCAGTAACACGATTGAAGGCTGGAAATTCGTACATACGTGCTATGTATTTGTAAACACAAAAGCAAATATACAGACAACAGCAAAGTAATTAAGAAATATATCTTCTCCGCCTTGACCAGTTAAGCCTTGAGCAAATAATATCATCAATTAAAAAATGTGAGATCATTCGTGCGAAGGAAAGAATAAACAGTTATTTTTTATAAAATTTGCAGCAAAGTTGGCGGGATAAAAAAATTACTGATTAGAAATTTGTCAGTTTTCTATAGATGAGATGCAGATACAACAAACTTCTACGCACTATTTGTACTGGCTGGTTGAATAATACGAATTTCTTGACGAGAGACGAAAAACATAATGATAAATCGAATTTTCTTTTAACTCAAAGAAAAGCAATACAGTTTCACTGCTTGGTTCTTACGTCTATGTTCACGTTTTGAATTTGTTGGAGGTTCTTCTAATCAAAATCATTTTATACTCCTCCGAAACTACTGGACCGAATTTTCTGTGAATTTGCACACACACACACGCAACGAGGAGAGTAAATTGCTACTTTTTGTTACCGAATTTGATATAGTTTTGCAGATATTTACGATTCACTCCGCGCGAAATTTGAAATAATGAAATTGAGGGGCCTCCTATTGCAAATCAATGAGCGATAAAATATTCGCCATCTTTTACAAAAATCATTTCCTCTTTTAGTAGATATAAAACTTTTTGAATATATCGAAAAAGTACTGCACGCGAGCGAATTTTAACTTTACCAAGAGACTTGTAAGAAAAATGTTATGTGCAGTGCAAAATATTGAAACTATATAAAACGTTTTAAGATAAAATTATTATTTGAATGATATAAAACTTCAGCAACTATAGTTTAGACAATCCAGTTCTCTTTCTTTACATATGATATGGTGGGAAAATGTTTAGTTGTGTCTCGCGCGTGTGCAATTTTTATTTTATTTTGGTGCGTATTTGTGGAGAAAGTCAACTGGTGTGCCTATATCGCTGGTTTTTAGTCGATAATGTGTATTTCTAGCCAGATAACTACAGTAAATCTCCCAGAGTTTAAATTTGAGTTGAGATTAGTAAGAAATTACATGTGCAATATACAATATATTGACGAAATTAAAATGCCTCGCATTATGAATATACTGTACGGTCGATGTAAAATTCGTAATTTATTGGACACCCGGCCTACTATAATATAACAATGATCTCACTGTGTTCCTTCCTTTCCAAATTTTGTCTTGCTCTTCGTTTGTGTTGATCTATAATACTGTAGTTATGTGTCTGATGGTCTTTGTGTCTGGATAAAAGTGTCATAAATAGCATGATTGTCTTTCAAATGATTCCAAGTACTAGCTGGGCGAGCTGGTGACTAGGATCAACATGTGACATCGTCACATATTAAGTCTTGTTTATAATTTTTTCTGTTTACCAACGCTTGTACAATTGTGTCATCACTTGAAACTTTACCTAACAGCTGTTCTGCTATCGATGGATTATATAGTAACTCCCAGTTGTAGGTGACGTACAAGGTCATCCGAAGTTGATTTGTGTTTGTGTGTGTGTGTGTATCGTTCACGCAGACCCGGCTTCACAAGGATCAGTATTCCCTATTTCTTTGACGATCGATCCATATCCTATGTGCTCGAAGCTATCGATATGGTGGCCACTCACGGCTGGACACTTCTGCCCGAGGTGAGAATTCGGCCAACACATTTTGCATTGTGGGAGGATTCTATCTCCGGCTTATTGATATCCTTCCAGAACTTCATTAGTCCAGAACAATCGAATGAGGAGCTACATGTATACAGTTAGGTCCAGTGAGGTACTTTTCACGGCGTTTTGCGTTGTTTGCTGTACTCAGGGCAAATTTGGCGCGCAAATTCTACTTTTTATGCATATCTATTCGTATTTCAGCTCGATTTATAGGCTGCGGTTGTAGCATGGCTTATTTTAATGAATTTTAAAACTGCATTATTTTGAAAAAGGGCATACTTCAAGTATAACAGGCATGAGAAAAATCCGGATTGGGGGGGGGAAATATTCATCATAAATCATAACTCCAGTTTTTAATTTAAGTTTTTATGGATTGCCCTTCCATGAAGACCAATTCTTAGATGCCTTTAAATGCATTTTAAGTCTGCTAGCAGCGTAGTATGGTCGACCGAATTGTTTCCCTTCAAAATTTCCGGATTTTTCATTTGACTCCACTCTCTTGCCGCCTGAACATCGAGCATAAAAACCTAGAATCACCAGATCATAAGGCTGATAGACATATTATAAAAGTTTAAAAAAAAAGGTTTTTACAAAAAAATGTTTTTTAAATTTTGCTTAATTTTGAGGATTCTGCTCAATTATGATTGGGTTTCTGACCGCAAACATGTTCTCAGCACTACTGGCTACAGAAAGTTCATGACATTTTACAACTGCACCTTTTGGTATTTACAACTACACATGTTTTAAGTACAACTGCACATATTGGTTACAACTTCACACTAAAATAAGGGGTGGTTTGCAGAATACTTACTTTGTCTACTTCTATGGGCGTCATAGATAATAAAAATTCAATTTGAATTTGAATTTGAATTTGATTACTCTTTGAAGTGATGGAATGCAGTGCGAAAGATATTAGAATTCATTCTTTAATTGAAAGTCTGAGACGAAATGAAATAATGAGTGCGACAGAAATCTTCAATATTATTAATATAATAATAATAATAATATATATTTGTAAATCATGACAAAGGCCATTTCATCCAGTCGAATGAACAATGAACAACAGAAACAACTTAAGTACTAGTGTACAGAAAAGTCTTAAGTTTTACTTTAAAACTGTCTAAGGACTTAGCC
>JAUYWV010121415.1:0-11732 GCA_032274565.1 Nematoplana nigrocapitula
CTCTTCACTTACTCTCCCTCCTCTCTCTTTTTCAACATTCTTCACTTATCTCTCTTTTCACCCCTCTTTACTCACTCTCCTCTCTCTTTCAACGCTCTTTACTCTCTCCCTTTCCCACTCTTCTCTCTCTCTTTTCACCCCTCTTAACTTTCTCCTCTCTCTTTTTACCCCTGTTCAATCTCTCGCCCTCTCTCTCTCCACCCCTCTTCACTCTCTCGCCCTCATTATTTTTCTCCTTTTCAACCCTCTTCACTCTCTCGTCCTTTTCTCATTCTTTCTCTCTCTCTTTCACTTCTCTTCACCCTCTCTATTCTCTCTCTCTTTTCTCCACTTTTCACTCTCTCTCTCTCACACACCTCTTTTTTCCAACACTCTTCTTTCTCTCTCTTTCACTTCTCTTCACCCTCTCTATTCTCTCTCTCACCACTTTCACTCTCTCACACACACCTCTCTTTTTCACCCCTTCTCTCTCTCTCTCTCTCTGTTTCACCCCTCTACACTCTCTCAACTCTGGCTTTCTTTCTCTTCCCATCCATTCATTTTCTCTACTTTTTTCTCTTGTTTATTTGTCCTCGCGCTTTTCTTGTCTCTCCTCTCGTGCTTTTCTCTCGAATACTCTGTTTCCTCCGGGAGGTCGTGTCGCTGACGCGTCCCTTCTAACGGGAATTACAACTAACTGCAACTGTCACTTTTCTGCAGAAACATACTAGTATTGCACGTGTTACGTAATCAATAATGCGTTCAGTTGAATACCGTAAGGTGCGTCATGGTAAGTACACGCAGGTGCAACGGAGGCGTGAACTCTCTTCAACCATGTCAGTGCATGTCATACTACCTCTAACTTTTACCATTTGGCCACAGGCAGCCATTAGAATGGCTGGTTTGTTTCCGTTCAAATTAAATCATTAAATGAAATAAAGTAAAGTTTTTCATATTCTCGAGTATAGTACTAAGATGAATTCATTGTCTCATTTTTTCAGCTGAATCTCACTCCGACGATTCCCAATTCGATATGGACGTCTAGCTGCGGCGTCATTCGACCAAAGACTTTTCCCACGTTTTTGACATTTGTTGGACTTCTAATTGATCTAATCGTTTTTTGTTCTATACACTCAATTATGTTTTCCGTTGTCAGCTGCTCCACGTTTGCCACTCTCTCAACTGCCCTATTATGCGCCCCAGTATTCCGAATTGGTAGCTAGCTCCGGGAGTGCCATGTTTATGCTGCTCCCCCTATCTTGTTCACCTGACTCCGCGAATTATGAGGGAGAAATTTGGTCTTTCCCGTTGGATATTTTCGCCTTGTTTCCGCATTTTTAGTAACGTTAAAATTTTGTGTTACATAGCGATGTTTTTCGCTATAATACTGCTTTCAGAAATAAACAGCATTTTAACAATAATTCTTTACTCTAAGGACCATTGGTTCTCAGTAACTATTTCTATTTCTAGCATATATCAGAGTTACCACATCTTTTCCATACAAAATACCCGACTCAAATACAGGTCAAGTTAAGCCTGTCTTTTTCATTTAAAAAATAGATATAATTACAAGACGGTGTCACGTGTTGATCCCAGTAATCAACTCGCCCGGTCAGTACTTGGAATAATTTGAAAGACAATCAGGTAGCTATTTTATGACACTGTCCAGACACACAGACCAACAGAAAGATCCACACAATCGAGTAGCAAACCAAAGTCTGGAAAGAAAGGAACACAGATCATCGTTAAAGTATAGACCCAAAAATAAATATATGTACAGTACAGGCATGTGTCCCATAATTAGTGATTTTCATATCTATCGTATATTCACAATGGGAGGCGTTTTAACTTTGCCAATATATTTGATGTGAGCTTTCTTACTAATCTCATTCCAAAATTTAAGATTTGCGCTTGCACTATTTGCTATTATACGAAAGCTATAGGAACATGCTCTATTCGACAAAATCTCAAGAAACGACATTACATGTAGTTCTCTGGCTAAAACTGCACTTTAGAGGGTGAAAACAGCGGCATAGGCACACCAGTTGACTTCATACCCAAATACGCATAAAAAGAAACTACAAATTGCGGACGCACAAAAACAAGATTGAAGCATACACCTGATCCTCATGCATTTAAACCCAACTTCGTCAAATCAAGTATATTCCAGATTCTCAAATTCAAGTATTAAAATCCATGTAGATGTTACAGCAATAGCTGAGCACAATGGCTGAACTGCTCCGAATATCGGAAAGATGAATGTAGAAAAATTCAAGTATTATACAGTAGAATCCATGTAGATGTTACAGCAATGGCTGAGCACAATGGTTGAACTGCTCCGAATATCGGAAAGATGAGAATTGAGAATGTAGAGAAATTCAAGTATTTGAATCCATGTAGATGATGCAGCAATAGCTGAGCACAATGGCTGAACTGCTCCGAATATCGGAAAGATAAGGGTTGAGAATGTAGAAAAAATCAGGTTTCTAGCACCACATCCCACCAGGGTGACAGAGATCAAGATTTGACTGGAGATTTCAAGGAAAGCAGATGACATGAGTTTGTATTTGAACGTATAGAGGAGGAAAATTCAGAGGGGCACCTGGCCACCTGACAGTCTAATCAGTTCGCAGATAAGGATTCATTCAGTGCTGGTACGGTCCATTTTGAAGATAATAAACCAAGATAGAGTATAGGTTATACTGCGATTGGGATAACATGCAGTTACATGTTGCACTTACAGCTTCCCACAATTAATTGTCTGAGTGTGTTACCTATATCTCCTCCTAGACCGCATCCATCGGAGAAAGCTGAAATTTTGGGTACCTACCGGTACGCCATCCTTTGAGTGGCAGGGCAGGGCATGCAGACTTTGAATTTTTATTCTTATGGGTGACACAGGTTCCGTTTTAGGCCTTTTTAAGACTACCAAAACAATTCGTTACTTTTATACCTATTCTTCATATACAATATGAATTAAATTTATTGGTGTAAAATCACTGAGGACATCAGTCGTAAATTGTATTTCCTATTATTCATCGATTTGTTGTAACACATTATACGCAAAGTCTCCATAACTGATTCTAACAGAATTTGCCCCTAATCATAGAACATACGACAGAATTCCATAACATTCGATCACTAATAACAATAAAGAATCAATCATTTCAAAGAATAAAGAATATACAAGCAGACTTGGTAATTGAATTACATTGAGATTATGAAGTTGACAGTAGGGTGATTGCAATTCGCTACAAAATGCCAAAGAATAGTAAATCAACTAATGGCTCCCAGAGAGAATGAGTGCACCCAAAACACAGCGTATTAACATCCCGCAAACGCGAAACCGTCTCACAGCCAGTCATCAAACAAACGCTACATGAATGTCTCAAGCCCGCATCAATGAAACACACACGCGGAGCGCTGCCAGTCATTAAACAAACGCTGAGAGACACAGGCTCCATTGTTAGGGTCTTCTTAGACACTTTACATAATTTTATACGTTATATTCATATGCGATCTGTAATGGTGCCATTATTCGATTTGAACATTTATTGCAAGTGTTATTCCTTTGGTTACTTTTCGAGCTAGCGGAGCGGACGAGTTTAATATTTTATTTAAATTCGTAAACAATCAGTCTAGGAATAGTGAGTGTGAATTGTCTTTTTGGAGATTTGAAATATCTTTTTCGTAGATATAAATGAAGTTTATTCGTTACATTGAAAAATCAATTAAATAAGGGACTAAATAATTTTCAGCAGTAAAATATTATTCGTTTTGGAAGAACCACTTTTCAAAAACTTCAGTCGGGATTACTCTAGTTCTGGAATCTCTGAAGAGAATGTAATTTGGTTTGCGTTGTCTATTGTGAAGTGAACAACCTCCAGTAACATAGGTAATTTAAGTCATTTGTCCCTTACTTTCTTGACTAAACATTTACAGGCGCCGGTTAATAAGATAAAAGACAAGCGCCATCAGCACAATGAGCACATGAGAAGTCTTGCTATTTAAGAGGTAACTACTTCTACCACGTCCACTGTAGTTCGCCTTTCATAGCCTGCCTGACCCTATTGATGCATGATCAGATTGCTTTTGTTGCCTTTTGACAGTTTAAGGTTTGAGCATTAGACCAAATGGGTAAATTTATAACATAACGGTCTATTCATTGGAATTCCGCGTTACCAATCTAAAAAATCATAAATCAGTCGTTGTTTTCTGTGTATTTACCGCCAGTAGAAAATACGTACTATCATAATTTGGGGACGAGGAGAGGAACAATTAATGTACTGTACAAAGAATACAACAAAGGACTGTACAAAAAATGCAGACAGTAAATCTATACAGAAAGAACAGCATGCATAATTCAACAAAATCACGCATATTTACAATAGTCCTTAACTTAACTTTCTCTTTCCCTAACCCACTATTCACAATCGTCATTTGATTGGAGGGTAAGGGTGAGCACCGAGTCACTGCAAGTGTTTTGATTCATTTGGTCGCATAGAGAATGACAAACAAACACACATGACATGATTATTAATTGGCAAACGTTTGTATATTAACGGCTACAACTTGGCTTGCCATACTGTATACAGTGTATCATATCACCCTCTGTTCCACCTGTCTGTATATATTCATTATATTTATATTTATTACCGCTTTTCTTTTACTCTATTTTCTCTTTTTCTTCAAACGATACATTTTAAAAATAGAATTTATAAATACTGACTTGAAAATCGAGCCGAAAATCGCATTGTGGGTAAGAAAAGGTTCTAATCAAATAGGAAGCTAATGAAAATGTTTGCAAAGCGGAAACTAGAATTTCAACTCTTTTTGACAAGATGTACATTTTGTAAAACGAGTAAATCAATATATACAGTACATAACGCATGCTTAATTAATCGTTTTTATTTTGGCCTACGACTTGGAAGTACCACTTTTGGAATTTTAAAAAACAAGCCTACAGTAATACTGCCAATAGCCGTCCTCGAAACAGCTGTTTGGTCCCTAGTCAGGGTATCCATGGCAACCTGTCTCAAGGCTAGCTGACCAGGTCGAAGGTCTCCGAGTACAGATCGTTGGGAAAGCGCAGAGTACCCTTGAGTTTGAGCAGGAGGTTGCGATGCTCCAGACTGAGTTCGCGCAGAGAAGACACACTGATGAGCATTCGGGGGAAGAGGTTGACGCCGTCTACGTGGTTACTGAGCACTTGGTGTTGAAGAGCTTCCACGATCGACTCCTGCAGCTGGGTCACCCGAACACGATTGATCAGGCCGCGGCGATCTGCAAGAGAAAGTCAACTTTCATCTAGGATCATACAGAGATCAGGATTGCAAGGCATGCCGCAAATTTTCTGGCAGGACCCCATGTAGCCGCCTTCTCGTGGTGGGGTGTTCTGCCACGGCAGGCAAAGTGCTGTGATCCCTGGGACTTCCCTTTTCTCTTCTCTTCCCCTTCTTTTTCACTGTCTTCATCTCAATTCTCTCTATCGGTTTACTCTCTTTGTTTCACTGTCTCCACACTTTCTTTCTTTACTCCCATCTATCTCTACTCTCTATCGCTTTACTTTCTGTTTCATTGCCTTCACTCTTTCTTTCTTTCCTCATTCTATCTCTCTATCGCTTCACTCTCGTTTCTCTCTCTCTCTCTCTGTTTCACTGCCGTCACTCTTTCTTTCTGTCCTCACTATATCTCTCGTCTCTCTATCGCTGCACTCTCTGTTTCTCTGTCATCACTCTTACTTTCCTCACTCTCTCTCAGTGTCTTCGCTCTTTCTTATCTCACTCTCTTTCTGTGGAATTATAACGACAAGCAAAAGCAGCAGTCAACTGACCTGGCGTGATGAGCATGAGAGCGCTGAGCAGGGCGGCCTCGGCAGGCAGCAGGTGGAACTGCTGAAAGCGGACGGAGTAGTTGAAGAGCAGTTCGATGAAGTTCTCGCCCATAGGGAAGATGCTCTTCATCTGGTCCCTGGTGAGCACGAACTCGGCCGGGCCCTGCCACGCGTCGGTCTGCTGGTGGATGTAGGCGCTGTGCACGATACAGGCCACCTCGAAGCAGCCCCCCCGGACCAGGTTCACCCGGTCATCCGTGTCCAGGGCGGCGAAGCCGGGGATGCGCTTGGCAAAACGGACCACGTCCTGCAGTACCTCGTTGAAGCGGGTGTGGAAGGCGGTCCAACACTTGATCCGCATCTCCTGGCTCACCTCCGCTTCCAGGACCTGGCGAAGAGTGGGCAAATCATAGACCATAGAGTTCACCGCAGTCACAACATACCCCTCGAGTTCACTCCGCCTGTCCACACTATTTCCAATTTCTACCCCCGTCTCTTCCCCTGTGCTTTTCTCTCTCCCTGATTGGTTGGGTATGTCGGTCGCGTTATTGTGCGGGTCGCCCGAGCAGCCCAACTACACGGAGGAAGTCCCTCACTTGTTTGGGATTCCTCAGAATACCAAGAGCTCCGGCCCCTCTTTCATTTTATCTCCCTTTACTCTCTCTTCTCCCCTCTCTCTGTCATTCCTTTACAATCTTCTACATCCAATCTCTCTCATTCCCTCATTCCTTTCCCCTCTCCCTTTATTTTCTCAGCCCTCCACCTCATTTCTCCCTATTATCTATCTTTCGACCCCCTTTCTCTCCCTCCATCTATTGTCTCTCTGCTTATCCCCTCCCTCTTCTACTTCCTTCTTTTCTCTCTCCCCCTCGTTTCTATCTCTTCCCCTCTCCCATCAACTATTCTCCGCCTCTTCTCTCTCTCTCTCTCCCCTCCCCACTCTTTCCCTTTCCTTCCCTTTACTCTGCCCTCTCTTGTTTATTCCGCTCTCTTTTTCCCTCTCCCTCCTGAGAGGGAGATAAAAGTAGAAGATAGATGTACAAGAAGAGCTCCGGCACCTCTCGCCAACAATCTGTGCAAATTATCAGGCAGCACCTACCACAACTCCGCTCTGCAAATGTTCTGCACCCAGCAACCTGGTCAAGGTGTCCCGACTCCTTTGGGCCAGTATATTCATATCCACCCGCTGCCCGTCCGTCAAGTGCAGCCCGAAGGTGTCCGTGTACGCCTCGGCGATTAGGGAGGGCAGTTGTTCAAGGTCACTCTGCCCAGTCAGCCCCAAGGCCTGTTGGAGGTGCTGGCCACCACACGTGTAGCTCGAATTGCCACCCGCGTTATTGTTATTGTTGTTGACAGCGGTTGAACTAGAGTGATGGGGGAGCAGACCTGGAGCCACCACGCCACTGGGCAGCATCAAACCATCTACAACACGAGGACAATAAACCATGCTCAAGCACCACTCTCCCGTCTCAGATAGAAGCTCATTGCCATACAACCAACTCGCGTTTATAGAAATGAAAAAATCTTTCTCCTTCCTTTCTCCTCTCTTTTTACCTTCCTTTTTTCTTTCTTGTTCCCGTTGACACTTTTCGCTTCTTACCCTTTCCCTCTCTTCTTCCCTTTGAACTCCTCTCTTGCTCCCTTTCCCTCCCTCTCTATTCTCCTCTTTCTCTTCTTCCCCTTGACCATATATCTTCTCCCCTCTCACAAACTCTTCTCCCATTTCCCTCTGTCATTCCTTTCCCCCTTCTCTTTCTTCTTCCCTTTGACCCCTTTCTTTTCTTCCCTTTAACCCCTTTATCATTTTACCTTTCCCTCTTCTTCCTTTTTCTTCTCTCTCTTTTCCCCTTCTCATTCTCCCCTTTTACACTTTATCATTACCGTGCCTGACGAAGAGCTTTTAGCATGAAATATTGCACCAAAAGGAGGATTCTACAATATTTATTTTATAGGTTTTACTTTGATTTGTCTTGATAGGCTCTTCCACGCGCACTTTCGCACAATCTATTCTCCCCTCTTCTCCTCTTCTTCCTTTTTCAATTATCTTCTCCCTATTTTCCTTTGCTCGCTTTGAATGGTCTAAAAGAACTCGGCTACCAAATTATGCCTGCCCCTTGCAAAACACACCGAATTGATCAGCGGGAAGATTATGGACCAAATTGTACAAAACAACCACTATTCATCTCCCTACAGAGAGCTAAGCGTGTGTGTTTCCGCGCTATTAGCTAGTACATTGTTTATAAATTAGTCTATAATTTATCCAACTCGTATATTTCTACTACGACTTAGAAGTAGTATATAACATTTTGAAGTAGTCTTCTACACAAATGGATTTCCACCCACCATTGTTGCCAGAGACGGAGGAGATGAGTGAGGACTGTTGAGCAGAGATCACAGTTTGCTGTTTAATGGTGGACAGGCCCAAATTGTAGATCTGGTCGTCCAGACTCCCGGTGAAGTACGAGTTCTAAAAATGCACCAGCAGTAGTGTTAAGGCTAAGCTTTGCACAACTCCACCCGCCAACTGAACTCCTACCTACCGAGATGTTGCTGTTGGCCGGCGTCTCGCGGAAAGGCCGCTTCTTCAGCGGACTTTTCTGTACGGCCTGACTTCTATGGGGTGTGTGACCTGCGCCGCCCAGGGGCAGTGCGGTGGACATGTGGTGGGCAGACGAGTTGACGGAGGCGAGTTGAATGCCGCCCGAACTGACGCTGGGGAGCAGCGGGGTGCCTGCTACTGTCGTCAAGCCGTCCTCTTCGCCGACAACCTGCGCGACACAAACAGTCGGCAAGCAACACTGTACTCACTGGTTGCCCGATCTGTCACCATTTGCATGGAAATATCGCATATCAATAAGAGACTGTATAAAATGACGTTAAGATTTAGAAGTCTAAAAGACCCTAAAACCGGAACCTGTAACTACCATAACGTTTGTATGACTGGAAGTGCTGTGTGAGAAATTCGTAGTCGCGTTCGCGGCATGAGTTGTTTTTTCGTTTCGCTGCACTCTCATTCTCTTGGCAGTCAGCGAGTGGGAGTCTTAGTTGATTTTATTTTCTTCGGCATTTTGTCGCGAATTACATTCACAATGTCAACTTTATAATTTCAAAGTAATTCAATTTCCAAGTCTGTTTGTATATTCATTAGTTAACAAATTAATACATACTGTATAATGTGTTACAACAAATCGATCAATAAATCAATAATGGGCAATGCAGGATGTCTGTGGTCAGTAGTGATTTCACTATTCATTAAGATCACATACCAAGAACAGGTATAAAGGTTTTTGTAGTCTCAAAAGGGCCTAAAACGGAGCCTTAAAAAACGGAACCTGTGGCACCCATACGAATATTCTTTCATTGTCTGGGAGTTCATACAAACATCGGATACTCCGATCCCACGAGTGCAAGTTACCTGCATGAACTTCATTTCGCTGACAGGCTGCGAGGTGGAAGAAGACTGCTGGAACATCGTTTGGTTCTGCTGCTGTTGTTGTTGTTGTTGTTGGAGCAGGTCGGTGAACTGTTTGGGATTGGCGAGGAGCAGTTGGACCATCCCCTTGGGCAGTTGGAAAGCCACCATCTGCTGTTGCTGGGCATGGGGACTGTCTGGGGAGGTCTTCGTCGTGGGCAGCATCAGTGTCGCGGTACTGCTACTGTTGGCTGCGGCACCACTTGTCCTCATCGTTATCCCTTTGTTACCCAGCTTCCCCACCGATCCACTGTAGCCACCGGCGTTGTCGCTCATGACCAACTGGATGCTGCTACTCGCCTGTGTTTGGCTGTCCCCCCCGGTTGCCATGGAGATCCCATCCGCGGTCAGGCCGGAGGGAGACATTTGGATAGTCAGACCCTGAGCAAAGCACTCCATAGACAACAATTAGTCGGTAGGAGGAGATCCCTTGGCTCTGTGACACCACCAACCCGACAAGATGCAATCTTTCACGAATATCCCTTTCTAAGATTAAACAAACGGACAGCTTACATCCTGCAGATTGCCTCCGTGGAAGAGATGTTGTCCGGATGACGTCAGGTAAACGGCGGTCCTGGGCGGAGCTGGCATCAAACGCGGAAGCTCCTTCATCGATCGGCCAGAGGCATCACTCGCGCCGGCATCAACCAGAGCCAAGCCGACGCCACCAGCACCTTTGCTGGCCCCACCACTCACCTCGCCAGCGCCAAAGACGGTCCGCTGTTGGGCGCGGCGTTTGATCAGGGTGAGTTCGCGAGCTCGGGCCACCTCTAAGGCTTCCTGAATGTGGGACGGAAACACTTCAGGAATAACAACAGGTCCGAAGGTGGCTTAGCCTGGCGTTGTGTCCAGTTAACTCTCTTTTGGTGCAGTGATCACCGAGGATGCAAAATTGGAGGCAGAGTGACACTTAGTGGAAATTGAAAGGACAACTGAGGCAAAGAGAAAGAGAGCGGAAGACCAAGAAGAGTCTGGATGAATGGCCTGATGAAGGTTTGGAGTGGAAAAGACATGAGTGAATTTGTGAGAGGATGTTTAAATATGTACAATTTGGAAGAAAACATTCTGTGGGTGCACCCAAGGACCCTCTTGTTAAAAAACAGGTCTCTCTTTCTTGTTCCTTATCGCTCTCTCGCTTTCCTTCCCTCAATTTCTATCAGTTCTTTTATTACTCCCTCTCTTCCCCTCCATCTTACTTTCATTTTTTCTGTCTTCCGTCTATACCCTCTCTCATACTTTCTTTCTCACTCATTTTTCTCATCCTTCAATTTGCTTTAACTACTTGCTCTCAACACCATGGGACTCTACCTCACCTGAAGCACCGGGGTGGGAGGTCTGTTCTCCGGGGTTCCGTCCAGGAGAGGTTCGGGTCGGAGGAAGTCCCCGCTCTTCTCATTCGCCTCCGCTCCACCAGCACTGCCTTGAAGCTCCACCACTTCCCCACCGCCAACACCTACAATCAAGATGGATACAACAGACAACTCGGACGGATTCAGCGGGGCAATGCTAAGGCAAAATACCTGTACAAAACACTCGTTCGTTCACACTAGATTCCACATTGTTCTCACCGTTCCCCAGTCTGCCCACCTGGGAGAAATGAACCAAGAATTAGCAAACACGCAAGGTGGGAGAGTCTCAGATGGACGCTATCTTCCCTCCGTACTTACCTCATTGATCGCCTTCCTCATCTCCCGAGAGCGTCGACCCAGCCGGGTAGCGTGTCTGGACATGCCCACTGCCAGACACTTCTGCAGGCGGCAGTAGCGACAACGATTTCTAGTGTTGTTGGTCACATCGCAGGCCTTATCGTAGAAGCATTTCCACTTGTACAATTCGCCCATACCCTACAGAGGGAGAGCATTATGTTTCACAAAATATAAAAATTTATACTATTAGGATAATTCTACGACTAAAAATGAAAATAGTAGTATCGTCAAAAGAGTAAAATTTGACATTAATAATTTACAAAATATGAAAGTTTATGCTTTAACTATCAGTTCACTACTTATAATGAAAATAGTATAGTCGAAGAAAAGTATAATTGCCAACTTACTACAAGGGCTCGACGGAAAAAACCCTTGCACCCCTCGCAGGCCATCACGCCGTAGTGTACCCCACT
Source organism: Nematoplana nigrocapitula (assembly GCA_032274565.1). Classification (NCBI taxonomy): domain Eukaryota; kingdom Metazoa; phylum Platyhelminthes; order Proseriata; family Nematoplanidae; genus Nematoplana; species Nematoplana nigrocapitula. The sequence continues at coordinate 11,404 of JAUYWV010121415.1, forward strand.
GGCTCCGTCACCACACACGGCGCAGATCAGTTTAGTATTCCATCTCATAGGCCCCAGATCGGCGATCAGATTCTGGACGACGTTCTGGGTTGGCGGGCCGCCGGCTTCACTGACACTTACCTGGTAGACATCTGCAGCACCGAGATATAGGTTTTCCACATCAAACTTGATCATAAAAACTTCTAATGCGAGATAATGAATTAAAAAATAATATAGAGACTCCAAGTTTATACATTATAAAGAGAATAAGATATCAAGTACGACATACTGCTAAAGTTTCATAATTCTGAGTAATAGTCAATCCGAATGAGACGTTGTGAATTCAACTA
>JAUYWV010121426.1:0-11732 GCA_032274565.1 Nematoplana nigrocapitula
GCTTTTTTCTGATAGTTTAACATTGTGTTATGTTACTGTACTTGTATTTTTTGGTATTTTACTGTTAATAAATTTCCGGGCATTAAATGAAATTAACATCGTTTAAATCAATAAAAAATCCGAAAAGCATCATATTCAATACTGTAGAAACGCTTCTGCTTTGGTCAACAACGGTTTAAATTTCTTATGAATTATTTCAAATTTGGTGGTGTGTGTCAGTTTTCTAACGTGACAATGAGATAATTTGATCCTCTTTCATAAAGGCTATTTTATTCATAGTTTAAAAACTCATCAGTAGTAGATGTTTATTTTATCTGAACGGGTAAGAAGACCCGATTGATTAATCATTTTAGTCATTAGTGAAATGTGTTATAAGTAAAATCATGTTTTGTTTAAGAACTTGATGAATTTGTTTGCTGGTTATTCGTATAACCAGTAAGATAATATTGATTTTTACGCCGCTTCTATTAACTGAGGTGTTGCACAGTGATAGAACGATTATATCGGTGCTTCTATATGAGGTGCATTTTAAACTAGCCTTACTTTTTTGGTGCTTTCGTCGTACTCACCAAGACGCTATTCAGTTTCATCAAAGCCTTTATTTGGCAGTAATTGTTTGTGACAGCTGTAATGGGAAGTTTCAGTTTAAAGAGTAGGCACATATGGTCTTTGCTTATTTCTGTGTTTACTGCGTTGCTGGGCATTGAATTGAATACTGCTTCTTGCGGGGTAATAAGCGTTGGTGTGACGTCACAGCTGCAATATGATGAGGGATGGGATATTCACAAACAACACAGCAGTGCAGAGCGGTGCGCATGAGTTAATGTGAAAGCATATACAGACTAAGCCGAGTGCATTTGTAAATTGACAATAATTATCGTCTATCTATGAAGTATGGGTGCACATAATGTAAATTCAATGTAAAAGCAATTTATGGAAATACGAAACCTTTCCACACAAAAATGTTATATTTGTTAAACAAATTGGAAAATTCATTTAACTACACTCTTTGCAATTCAAGTTGAAACACTCTCAATCCAAACTGAGATAGTTGGAAGGCAAATTGCTATATAATCAGTTTAAAATGAGCCAGAATTAAAGCTGTAAGCCAATCAAACTGATCTCCTATCAAACCGCACTGCACTGTATTCAAAAACAAAACGAACTGCTTACACTGGTGGAATGAAGTTCGATCTTTCAAGTTATCACAACCACGACGCTGTAAATGTATTGCTTTTCATTAAATTGCGACCCCCTTCTGGGGCCCTTACTGATGTAGAAAGTTTGGGTATCGCTTGGGTGAGGGCTGCTGTCCACCTTTGTGCTTGCATGTTAATCACACAGCTCATTCTGCTTTATCTCTGACATCTATTTTGTGTTGGCCTTTCTTCTTGACCAAATTCTCTTCAGTGAATATTTCTAAGACTTACTAACGTCGGCCGCCCGTTACCATTTCAGAGTTGCTCGTACTTCACATGAAAGTTCCACAACCGCCATCCCACCATAAAGACAATTTTTCTTTATTTTCCGTAGAAAACGTGTGGCGTAATGTGATTTCATTTCATAGATTTATCTAAATTGCGGGTCATTGTACATAACAATATGGTCAATTTCAATCTAAAAATGCCTAATTTTGGTTATCTCTGATGTTATGTTTACTTTTATTTTCAGGCGGTTAGAAGTGTTGAAAATGCCGAGAAAAATCCGCGTGCTATTGACAGTTGGATTAAGAGTATATCAGATCTGCATCGATCTAAACCGCCTGCCAATGTTCATTACAGCAAGTATGACAGTTGTCACCCTTCTCCATATTCACCTATACAGTGTTTTACATTCGGCTTTGTATGAACACATGTATGCTTGAAATAAAACTATACGCTATTAGATTACACAAGAACGGGTTACCTAAGTCTTAAATATATGTGCATTATTATAAACAATACTCTACTCACCTGCCCTGCTAATGTAAACGTCACTGTTTTAAACTCGTAGGTGTGAATTTTAGTTCAAACAAGAAGTGGAATAATCAAATTGAAAAGCATTTATCCTTCCCATCGCTTAAAACTAAGTCCTTCATCGGGTTGTATAACTTCAACATAAGATTATTTGAATACACTTTCCATGCCCTAATAGGTTATGAAGGATCACCCTTCCTCAGCAGAGCCATCATTGTTCTCGATATTGAGACATCAATCATCTATGCCTAAGAATTATTTGACGCGGCATCAATCCCAGACGAGAAGAGTAAACCACTGAACCCTTACACGACCAAAACGAACATCCAAATTAAACTCATCTCGAACTGGAAGGACACGAGGGGCACCTCACATGGAAGAGGGACACGACCAAGAAGAGAACGATAAGCAGGAAAAGGCAGACCACCATTGCCTAACTTCGGAGCAGTCAGAGCCTGCTGCTCAAGGTCTACATGGAGCACACGTTGGGACTCGAAGAGTCTCTCACCTGCTTGGTCTGCGATGAAGAGCCGGAGACCCGCGACCACCTTCTTTTCTTGTGCCCTGGTCACGCCGCTTCCGTGTTATTCTCGCTCTGTTTGATCCCGTGATATAGAATGCTTCCTGGAGAGAATCGGTCGGCGCAGCGAGAGCGGCCGACGGTAATATACGTTCGTGTATTCGGGGCAAGGGAAGAAGAGTAAACCAAATAATATAAACTATTTAAAGCAGCACGCTATTTTATCCCATCTATCCTCCCCAGATAGGAGAAGTTCACCCAGTCGACTGACAGAATTAACTCTATTAACTCCAGAACAACTCTTTTTCTAAACAAATAATCTGTACCTACTCCTCCTCTTCTACTTGTCAACACGTTGTACTCAGACCTGAATTTATCGCGTGCAAACTTTATTCCTTTTAAGTTTAATGTTAACTTTAATTGATTCTCAACCTATGTCGGCCAGGGAGAGTAGATTCTCATTTTATTTCCAGACGCAATCAAAATACACACCTAATAATAATACTTTTTAAATGAAAAGTAGGGGGCTCAATGTGACTATTAATTTTTTTTAGTTTCCTGTGGGCCTGTCCGTTTATTTATTGTTGACAGACTGTGTCCCTTTTATGTTGTTTCAGACATGTCTGTAATTGACTAGAAGGTGGCAACTTATGGTTTTACTATTTTTACTTACGATTTCTGATGATCATCTACATAGTAGTATAATCTGAAAATTTAGTCGAATAGTTTATTTTATTTTTTAAATATTTGTTAGAAACGTTTGTGTTTTCCTGCGGAAGGCCATAGGCATTTTCTTATATATTTACTCCCGAATCCCAGGAATGGTGCAAATTAACTCTATTTTAAGTAGTATTATCATTCTAAATTTTCGCCTGTGTGATATATATGGTACATCATCTATACTGAACGTTTGCTATTAATATAATATAAAATCCGTATCATTTGTCTTTTTTTCCTCATAGAAATATGCCCGATATTGAATCTCTGATGCAAGAATGGCCGGCAGAATTTGAAGAATTACTCAAAGAAGCATCCCTTCCCTCTGCGGATCTCGAATGCGATTTGACTACCTATGTCGATCTCATTTGCAGTGCGTCGCTACATGTTCTTGATAGTATTATCTCTCTTACTTGTGCTTTTACCCGACTGTTATTTGGGTGGTTATGGTTTGTTTTTAAATACGTATTAAATTAGAAAGTTTCGGGTTGCTACGATAATATTCTAAATTAATGATATTAGATTTATCATCAGAAAATGTTGAATCGTTCACAAAACAGGCCTGTTGTGTATTTAGGATGTGATGGTAACAAAAGTCAGTGTACTATTTCTATATCTTAATTTTTTTCGACTCTTACGGTTTAATAGGAACAATAGAAGGAGTACTATGAATTATTAAATGAGAAAACGTGAAAGCGCGCAGGTGTCATCATCACACACTAATTGAAGTCACTCGGTTGGTTATACCACGGTGGTATCCTCGTTTGTGGCTGTGTCAAGTGACTTGTAGCTGGTGACTACACCAGGCAGCTGGTTCAGAAACTTGAATCGGCTTAATCTTTTTGGGACATAAAATTGTCCTCTCTGCAGCGAATGATGTCAGAGAATCTGCGCAGAGATTCTATATGTTCCTTGGTCTTGAGGTCTTGCACAGACTGCATGATCATGACGAACCCTTGACTCGACGATCCACCTTCTCCGGACTGACCTCCAAGTCAGTGCACGGCAGAATGACAACGAATTCGTGCTCAATTTCGTTCCATGAAAACAATTGTTCTCCCTTTTGGCACACAGAAACGCTTTGAGCGCATTTGCAGGTCTGCTGCGCAGAAAGACAAACAAGGTCTCCGCCAATCGATTATTGCCACCATGTTGAGCATGTCTAACACGAGCTCGTCTGAATTGATGCACTCAACTGACGTTCTTGCAGCAATATGGCAGTTCGCATAGTTGAGAGGCAGACGTTCTAAAGTGTTAAAACGGCAGAAGAAGTTTCAATTTAACCAAATTCCACAGATCACTTCATCTATGCCCAAACCTACCCAAGATGCCTTATAGTACCGATGTGTGTACACACTGTGTATCGAAGCATTGATAGTTCCATGACAATTAACCGGCGCTTCGTTTTTATGATATCCATGAAAGAGTTCAATGTTCACCCTGCACATATTTCGCCAATATTTTCCATGTCTTATTCGTTCGTTTTTTGGTGCTCCCAGTTGATGTTGAGCAAATTTCTGCAGTATTTCACTTTACAAGCTTTGAATTTGCATTAGCTTGTGTGGCAGTCCGACTCTCGGAAAACTTAATTGTTATCATTTTCATTTATTTTCTTCATCGTGATTCCTTTAGAATTCCACAGCATATCGAGCTTAGCCATAGCGCTGGTTTCCTGTTCAATTCTGGTGGGCACCCCTGCCTCCTTAGAGATTACTGATCGAAGATAGTTAAACTTTTCCTGAGTGGGTTCTTGCCTGGCAATGTCTTGCTGTGTTAGAAAAATAAAAATTTCAACTTAGTTGATTGTGTGTGTTAGTAATGTTTGGTATAGGTTTAAGATGCGTATAGTGTAGCGTGCGAATTCTGTGAAAGTTATTTATCCATTAGCCTTTCATATTACTATTGTCCGTGTCTTTAGACATTATAATAAACAGGAGAACCAAGCTTGTACCAAACAATTACTGGCAACCGGTTTCGACCGTTCCACAGTCATTATCAAGTCATTTTTATCAGACAGGACAGAAATAATAGGAACGCAAACATGAAAAACTATTAGGAAAGCACTTTTAGAAAAAGGAAACACGGTTATTATCCGCACTCTTATCTCCACCGCCTCACGGATCGCCATCTCCAAGTCATCACCTTCAGAGTGGATCAAGTCGAGCTTGTGTTCGTTTTCCGAGCAAACCGAACAACCCAGGAAATGCGTGCAGACTGCACCCGGGCCTCTTCTGTGCTCCTTCATGCGTTCGGCCAAATGTCATTTAGTGCGTCTAATATAGGGTACATGAGGATCCACCTCAGAAGTTAAAGAATAAACGACATTTGACCTTAATAATATTTGTTAGAAAATACTGTTTTTATAATTGTCTTTTTACTAATTCGATTCATTGGTTAGAAAGAACTGTGGATAGATACATTATTCGTGTAATAGATCATCACTCTCCAATTAGTGGATTATTGTTTTATTTTGGACAATTTGTGAGGTCTTGTTATGTTTAGCTCTAATTATTTAAAATGTCTGCATTTGTATTTCTGTCAGATCTCTTGGATATCCCCGTCTACACCAATCGCATACAATCCCTTCATGTGTTGTTCACATTGTTCTTGGAATTCCGAAATTCCCAGGTAGGCCGAAGAAGGAATAATATTCGTTTCAATGTGAACTGCGTTTATTGAACTTGGTTGTTATCATTTCTATTTCAGCATTTCCGTTCCGTGGCACAATATGATCATATGGACTCGTTCAATTAACTATCTTTGTATTAGATTAATACATACATACAATGTATTAGTGTTTAGGTAATTGTTGACTTTGTTGTTGTACGATCAATTTAATTACAGTTTTTTGTACTGGTTCATGTAATATCGTGGTGACTACATTCAAAGTATATGAATATAATAAAACACACTGAAGAAGATATATAGTACATGTTTCTTGTTACCATCTTACATTATATACAGTCTGATAATTTGGTGTTTGGTATCTTCAGTAATTAGTACACATTCTTGGCATGGGCTTGGTATCCAACGAAAGCTAGAAAAATGCTCTATTTGATGGAAACATAAGAAACGAGATTCCGACAAAATTTAAACGTCTTCTATTAGAAATATACGATTGATAGATAAATCCTTATTTATGGAAAACGCGCAAGATCTACATTAATTTGTTTGGGTCTATACTTTAACAATGATCTGTGTTCCTCTCCCAAATTTGACTTACTACTCAATTGTGTAGATCTATGATAGTGGATGTTTCTGTTGGTCTTTGTGTATATAAAAAGTGTCACAAAATAGCATGATTATCTTTCAAATTATTACATTTTCTAATCAGACGAAATGATGACTGGGATCAACATGTGACAGTCACACATTAAGTCGTATATATCGCATATTTTATGGGGGATTTCTTACTAATCTCGTACTAAATTTAAAATCTGGTCTTGCGCGGCGGCGTATATGGCACTTTGGTATCATACAAAAGCTAGGAACAAGCTCTATTTGAAGAAAATCAAGAAACAACATTACATGTAACTATCTGGCTAAAAATACGCTGTATAAAGTGAACAACAGCGAGAGAGATACTTTCTACCCAAATACGTATAAATAGAAACTGCAAATTGTGCACTCGCAAAAACAGTACTAATCATTTTCCCGTCGTATTATATGTAAAGAAAGAGAAAAGTATTGGCTAAAGGATTTTGAGTTGCAGAATTTGGTAGTATTAAAAAAATCTTACTGGAAAATGATTCATTTTCAGTAGTTCTACATTGCAGACGACATTTTTCAAACATTTATCTCGCGCAGTCATTGTTCAATATATTCACACAATTTTATATCTGCTGAAACAGGAAAATATTATCTAAAGGATAGCAGTTGCGGAATTTTATTATCCGTCATTGAATTTAAATAGGAGGCTCCTCAATTTTATTGATATTCCCATTACTTTACATTTTTTTAATATTTATTTTTTATTAAATTAGTCATTTACTACCCCCTCTCTTTGTTCTGATATTGATCGACAACGTGCCGGGGCTCATGGGATCCCGCTGATCTTCGCCAGGTTTTTTGCCAAACTTTTATGGGGAACTTATCTACGTAGTCTTCTTAGTAAGGTGGTATTCCAAGGGTGTTGTATCGCTCGCGATAGTACAACGAGCAGTGTAATGGAAGATATTCCGTGGTTTCGCTCGTCCTGTTGTGGGCAGCATTCGCAGGTCGGTGTATCGTCTTTGCTAATGCTGTGTAGAAAGTAGCCTGTGGACGTTAGCTTCCTCTCTCTGATCTGGTGCAGCGTGAACGATTGTGATCTGATGAGGCTTTTTTTCAATATCCCTTGGGAGAGTTCTTTGGCGTAACGCTTACGTCGTCATTCGGTGCCAGTGTTGGTTTGGTCTTTCCAAGCGGTAGTAAAGTGCTTCTTGTTCACGTTTATCGCCACATCGTATACCAAATGGTAGTTTGTTTGCTGATCTACTAATGTGCTCGTCTTATCTTCACGGGCCGCTTTCTCGTTCGTGGTGATGCCGATGTGTGATGGTACTTATTTGTAGTGACATACTCCCACACTTTACAAACAAGGTGGCTCTTTTTGTTTTGTGGATCTCCGGAAAGGCTTTCGATGGCTGAATGGCTGTCCAACGGCACTCGTACACTTGTGATGCAAGCTCTACGTGACCACCGTAGGCCCTCCATCGCGCGTCGACGCGACGATGGCAGTCAGTTCCGCGAGAAACCTGTTGCTGTATCGGCCGGGTGGTTCTTGATTTCCTCAGTGATGATAAAACCTTCTCCATTTTCAGTGAGTGCTCTTCACTGCTGATCCGTCTGTCCAGGTATTGATGTCGATTGCCGCAATGTGACCAAGTATTTCATCGTTCTCGCTATAGTTGGTCTTCTCAATGATCCTTCTTTGAGATTGGTTGGCACACATTCGTGTTGAAACTCGTCATTTAACAGATGAACCTATTGTATCATACTTACTACTTTAAAAGGCCTAATTCTGGTTCAACCATCCCTGAGTTTTCTTAACTACAGTTCTCCCTCTTTGCCGGAAGTATTTGCGGAGATTTCGCTTAACAAAACTTTCTTCCGGCGATGAGGTGGGATGAAATAGAGTTGAGCAAACTCTTGCTACAAAATTATTTATTTCGTATACAATACGGTTTAACAATCTGTGTGCACTTTTACACACGCTAGTTTCCACATAAAACAACTATAATGAATTGGAAATTTATCTTCCACAAAATTTATGAGAGAATAGCACCGCGAACAGCAATAACTATGAGGAATATCCAACTGACTACCGCCTAGAAAATTTTCCATTTTCTAATATAGAAGCGTTGTTTCACTATATACATAGAATGCACTATAAAAAATGAAAAAGAATATCAATTGTCTCCATCGATCCTGAGGCATTGTTCCCACTTTTGCACACATCACGATAAAATATATGTATGCCTCTTTGTGACTTCTACATCCATTTGTTTTCTCTAGTCATATCCTTTTGCAGTCAGATTATGCTTCAGTAAAAATGGAAGCATCGTTTGGTGAATTACGTTTTTGTTCGCTATAAACAAAAGAGTTGTCATAGCGACATAACTTGAATTATTTATTGTGATAAATATTTTGTCTACTGCATCTTAGTGAAAAAATGTGACGCTTATTTGCAGCATATATTTTCCAAGGAATACAATTATTTAATTAACATGAAAACGAGCGGTAAATTTAAAGAAAGCACAATTGATAATAATACTGTTCTTCAACTTTATAAATCCGGTATTTTACATCACTTCATGTTCGCATTAATATACAATAAACAGGAAGGACTGCCGACCAAGTGACTACATATAAATTCAATTTCTGAAACAAATTATTCGCAAATAGTTTATTCTGCAATTACAATGTTAAATAACTTTTTTTTAAATATGAGGGTTTGTTTACTCTATGAAACTTAATTATTAATATGTAATAAAATTTTCACAAGTCATTTTTCCACTATTCTTCATCCGTAATATGTTCTAAACTTTCTGGAAATTTCGTAGAAATACAAAATAATATTTACAAATTGAATGATTTACTGACTGGGAGAGTCAACGAGGTCTATTAGGAGAGACTTCGCTGATCTTTTGTGCACATAACTGCGATGTTTCATATGAGATAGCTATTGCGTCGCACACCACTTCCTGCATTGTTAATCATGTTGAGATGTTCACAACCCTTTATATGGTCCATATATAATACCCAAGCCTGTACTGGTCATGTGCTTTTGTCATGAAGGTTCTCGTAAATTCTTTGCCTTTTCAAGTCTTCAAATTATTTTTCAAACAAAGATGCTTTTGTATTTTTTTGACAATTTCTCGTGAGATATCCGTAAATATCTTCTTCCAGTCGACGAAACTTCATATATAATACTCAAAAAAGGGGTTAGCGTTTCTCTCCCACGTAAGCCAAAGTGAAACATTAGATAAAAAAATACTTCATCCTGTAGACTTTCTGGTGATTTTCATCTCAAATAAATTTTTAATTTTTCCATATCCGATTCTTGAATAACTAGATAACTTTCTTCTGATTTTTTATGCCCTGTCGTTTTTATTTCACAACCAATTGTTTTTATCATTTTATATAAGATCAATTGAACATGTGATCGCCACAGATGTTAACATCTGGGCGATGCAGAAGAAAATAGCGATGCTATGCAGCTCTAATACAAACAAGTGAAGCAGGTGACTAAAATTTACCATTTTCGCTGTGAAATAATTAATCTGAGTTAATTGTCCAAAATTCGTATTTTTTACTAATTATTTGGAAAGTTTATTTGAAACCAAAAATTGCTTGAATCATGCAATTGTAACTTTCATTTTTTTCGGAGTTGACTTCGGTAGGCACTCACTTTTAATCAATTCGAATTCTTCCAATATTTCATCAGAAAAATCTTCATTTTCATAACCATTTAAATACGACAAGAATTCGGAGGATAATTTGGTAAGTAATCTTTCTCCTGATTCAGTAGATACCCCGTTGAGTTCATCAGAATATAATCGACAAATTAACTGCTTTCATAGATTTTTCAAATTAAGCAACATTTAACTAGCCTCCATAAGCTAATCTTGCTAAATGCCATTTTTGCATACGCATTCATATTAATATAGTAAAGAAAAGCCAATATTTTATCATAATGCTGTCCTAGCTGTAATATGATGACCAGTTTTAGTATATTACTGCAGGATATTTTCTGTTTTAATAAATCTGTAAGTTACACACATTTGTGATACATGTGAATTTCTAGGCAACAATGAATCCTTTCAAAAAATGTAACGTTGCTTATCGTTACATTTGTACCATTTTTATATAACAATGTCACGTTAAAATCTGTAACGTTCAGCCGCCATGTTCAACAATTATTTGTAGCACTTGGTTGTAACATAACTCTATGTGAATTTAAAACCCACATGGGCGCCCGTGTGGGCAAAACCCAACCTAAACCCAATTTTACTTTTAATACTTTTCCCTTCATCAGACTCATATGGAGCATACTCACACAATCCATGTAACAGTTTATTGCATTTTATTGCCAAAATGTTCCCAAAATACTTTTTATTAAAAAATACATACTCCTTGTTATGTAGTACAGTATGTTTTATAATGTAATAATATAGTTTATTTCTTCTATTTTTACCACTATTTATCACGACTGTGGAAAACAATTGAGGGAGCACAGTACTTGAAATATTAAATTTAAAGTATGGCTGGCGTATTAATCGTATCGTGTCTCGATCATATTTGCTAGAAATGAATTATCAGATAAACCATATACTTGTTCAGCCATTTATCTCAACACACATTATCTCGATTTAAAAGGCAGGAAAATAACTATATACCTTGCTTTTCTATACATACTTTTTCTGTACCTCAATATTTCTATCGTTTATGTTATTTTCTCCGTACATCAATTAATATAGTAGGTAACCTGGTATTTGTTTTGGTTACCGAATGAAATAAATGATTTTCTGTTCCTCAATACATTATCTCATCCATTTCTGTACATTGTTTAAATAGTTTCATAACTTGCAAATTTGAAAAATAGAAACAGTTATACTATTTTTATATTCAAAGACTATACCGGGTATTTCAGAACGAACCCCCCAACGTGCGTGTCTTAAAACTATAGACATTTGAATTTTAGTCTGTCCATTTTGCTTAGTTTGAATAATTTTGTTTCAATTTGAACTAAATTTGAATTTTAGCTTGTCCAGTATTAACCATGCCATTTGAAATTTAGTTTGAAGTTACCTATCGTATAGAGAAAATCATACAGTTGACCAACTTCGACAAAATATCCAGTTGGCGTTTAACTCTATCTCTCCTGAAACTTGTCGAAAAGTGTGCCAAGATGCTGTGCAGCAACGTTTAGCCTTGTGTTTACGTGAAAATGGTTCGCATATTGAAAATAAATTGTAAATGTGTCCTTTGTTAACATATTGGTTCACTTATGTCCTTTGGTTCACATAATACAAATAAATTGTAAATATGTTCTTTTA
>JAUYWV010121437.1:1431-11731 GCA_032274565.1 Nematoplana nigrocapitula
TTGATGATTTCTTTGGTTCTTTTGTTCGAGTTTAACCATTCTTTTCTCTTCTCTTCGGATATGTGGCTTCCTTTCTGATGATTCTTCTGTTTTTGACACTATCTTCGATTTCATTGTCCCACCATGCTTTTGGTGTTTTAACAGCTCCTTTTGGGATGGCTTCTGTCATAGCTGCTGTGATGCATTTGATGATGTTTTTATTCTCTTTATACAGTATGTTGTACAATTAGTATATAATGTAGTTTGACGAAACGAATTCAATCTTGTATGTCGTTTATTGCCGGTAATGGCGTCACCGGAGCTCACAGGATAGAGTGCTCCGGGCATACGCCAGGACCTCCTTTGGTTTTTGGAGACGAAGACCGAAAGTGGGGGCGCACCGACGCCGAAGATAGTGCGTCTAAACTGGAGAGTGATGGGGGATTCCTGGATCCAGTGGATCAGGTCTTCTGGGGTCGAATCGCAGTGCTTGCACATCGGGTCGGAAGACTGATCGAAAAGGTGACGGTATGTTGTGAGGAGCGGCCAGTGCCCCCGCGCAGCTTCTCCAGAAGGACGGCTTCTTTCCTGGAAAGATTGTGCGCAATTATGGTCGCGCTCGACAATAGCAACGTGCTCCGATTGCTAGATCAGAATCAAAGGGATCAAACATTTATATTACTGGGGCGGTTTCTTCATACGAGGTAATCAACATCACAAAGGCATGGTGGTTCTTTCAAAGCTGATGATTGTAAAGCTCGGATAATGGACATGTATAGACAATAATATTTCTGAAGATGTTGTGTGTAACAATGCGCCCTGTAACTTGCCGCTGAATGTTATATTGAAATACCTGGGCTAACTTTACTGCGATTTAGTCCTTACTCACAAACGCTTAATTCTAGGGAAAACTTAAGGAGAAAATTAGTTCCGTGAAGATAAAATGACATGAGATGTTAGTTCTTGAGATGCATCCGCTCTATTATGAGAATAACGTCTACACTACGTGGAACATTTCATTAATATTGCGAAACAAATCATAACTGTAAGAGACTGCGTCAATGCCGCCACGCATTCAACTGTGTTCTATCCAGCTTTAATCAATAAGGGAGATATGCACCCTGATTTGTAAACGATTGCAATTTTACCAATTTTATATATTTGTATTTTTTATGTCTGAGGTATAGATTATATACATGCAGTCAGTCAATCTTAATAGTTTTCAGGAAATATACGGGTTTAATTTCATTTATAAATATTACCACAAATGTAGCTATAGAAATTTGAACTACATTTCAAAAATCCAAAAATTCATCCACAGAAGATTGACTTTCACTTACAAAGTTGAATTTTATAGAAAAGTTTTAAATAAGCTTCTTGGTATTCTTTGGAAATCTTGGCGTTTAATTTTAATCCTAATATCCCAAAAATTTGATGACAGTCAACGCGTTCTTTTCATGTTATTAATTACTATATAACATGTGATTATGTTTTTGTATTTGTACTCAGTTATGTGAGATCACTAAAACAAATCTTAATGAAGATATTTCAGGCAGTTGAACATATCTACAGTATGTTTTTACTAACTCAATTAAGACATTAAGATCAGATAGAATCTAGTAGGCTTTATAAACACGTTTGGTGAACGAAAGATTATTTATTTACGTAAAATTGCAATGAAAAATAAAATGAAGTACGGTTATATATGTTTAAAATAAATTTATTGATTACCTATACAGCGATTAAAACTCTATATTTGTTAGTTAATATTAATTTATGCTGCATGGAAGTTTAGCAATATGTCGGTTAAGAGTATGAATTGAGTCACTCCTCCTAAAGTTAAGCTGTTAGTTGGGTTGTATCTAGATAAATTTTCCAAATGAGATGAGCAAACTATAGCATTTCATTTCTAAGATCTTTTATTAAAATAACTCCAAACAGAAAGCGAATAAGTTCGTTTCCTTCTCTATCTTAATTTATATCATTATGCAGAGCTTGTTCCTGGGCAGGGGTTGGATGGCTTGTTGCAGATTGCCAATTTGGTGCAGTTTAGCTATACACTCTCGCTCGCCTTTCTTTATGGTGGTATTGCACCAGCTAGTTGATCCTGCTGGGGGGCAGCAAACAATCAATTTCATTATAAACCTCTCCAATGGTAAGGAACGGTATTTTAGTTTATTTGTTTAGAAATAACTTAATTACCAGAACTTGAAAACAAATCAAATTATCTCTCAACTTTGACTACCAGCAAAACCGGCGAAATGTTTTATCTACAGTATAGCTAAGAGAAGAGGTGCGGAGTCGCTCGGGATGGAGAAGTCGCATGATGGGTATCACCAGAAGTCGGACCTGACTTGACGGTACAAGGTGACAGCTAAACAAATGTGTTTGTCTATAATGAAATTTATCCTCTTTCTTGTCTTCAAGTCCGCATATTTGTCCTGTCCACACTTCAGGATTAATTATATTAAACCGCGCATAGGTGGATGGTTCATACATCGGAGGAGATTATTTCTTTAATTGATAAGTTTTCCATCCGTGTTTTTCTTTAACAAAATAGAAATGGTGGTTATACACTTTACTATCAAATGGAGCTTTTGTACTCTTTTTATTACCATGTTATACTATTTTTAGTGATTTCAAAAATATTAAGTACAAAACCATTTTTGGCATAGGGTCTTCAGGCTGCTCTTATAATTAGCAAAATGACATATCTTGTGATGAGTACTTGTTTAGCCTTTTAAGAGTCTAAAGTACAATAATCTGCTGTTTAAAAATTTGTTCATTTAATTGAGCTAAGCTTTCATTTAGTCACTTTAAAACAAAATAATTTCCAATGAAACTGAAAATATGGTAGTAATTCATTTCCGAAACTAGGATTAACTAATTTAATAACTTTACAGCTAGTTGAATGAGAAGTTGTGGAACAACTGTACGCTTTTAACTATATCTAATGAGCCTATAGGCCAAGTGTAGTTTATTTCAGTTAGATTTTGAAATCGCTTATAATACTTCTTTGATTGTCTACTTATAAACAAACGTTGTTCTTGAAAATATAAAGATTATAGCTATTGATATCTACCCAGTTTCAGAATTCCTGCACGGATAGGATGATAAGGTCTTGTGCTGGCGATCTGACAGAGAAACCATAAGCGCAAAGTCGTGTCAAAACCGTATATTGTGTCAGAACCAAAGCAAATGAACATAACTCTTATACATACAAAAAAGCGACCAGATTATCGATCAGGTTGGTGACAGATTTATTACATACAAAGAATCACAACAGAGCGTGGCAAAGGCTGGGTCTTTTATGTCAAAACCCCTCTTGTTCTAGATTCTGAGCATAATCTAGAGCTGTTGTATGGACAAACTAGCTTTTATTTAAGCAGATGGCAATTTCACTATTTTAAACACCTGTTAAATTGTTTTTCATTAGCAAACATTTCGGTAATTCTTAAAAAAAATACATGTTTTTTATATTTTCATAAGCGTCTTGCATTAGATGTTGTTGGTTTTCTGGAAACAAATTGCTTTTATAAAACAATAGCCGATCAATTTAAGTAAAGAAGATTTAACACTAATTTTATGCACATTCAAATATCTTTTTGTTTGCCAGATGCATGATGTGTTGTTTAAGTGTTGAGGAGAGTGGTAACTATTAGATGAAATCAGTTTTGTTTTAAATTTGTTTGTAAACTGGAAAAAGTTCTACTTTCTGCATAATAAAATAGAGTTGTATGAAAACCTTCTTATCGAATATTAGTTACTTTCGAAACCTGCCTATATTCTTGCATCTTCTCGAATGCTTTGCTCTCTCATTCTCTGATATATAGATGAGTCAGGGAAATGAGCGGTTTCCATGGAAATGATTAATCCTAGGATTACTGTTAGCAGAAGCAAACGAGACACAGAGATAGAGCGAGAGAAAGAGGGGGGAGAGAGGGAGGGAGGAGTGCGGCGATAGACCAAGACTAGTGAACGATGAGGATTGGGAGTTTGGGGTGTTGGAGAGAAAATGAGACTTACTGCATTCAGTTCATGAAGACTAGCGAGCACTCGCGAGCGCGCTTAGTTCATCTTTCTTCGTATCCCCAGTCAGTTAGCTAGTCGTATAGTAGTGAGTGTCCTTCTCTTCACCGAATGGTTGGAATTCTGAGAGTGTCTCGATGCCTATAGCAAACTCTCACACTCCGCCTCGTTGTCTGAAACTTCGGTTCGAAAAGTGTTATTGCGAGTGCTTGCTTTCCCTCATCTCCTCTCCTGACGTATCAATGACTGCCAAGTGATCAATGACTTGCAGAGAAGCTAGTCCGAATTTGACCGTCTACTTGCAGAGCAGATATTTTTCTTTTTGATTCTACTAAGTAGTGCTATTCCTCATTCACTTTCACTCTCCCTGATCTCTCGACTGTATTCACTCGTCAGAATGTTACAGACCCTCTACCCAGCCTCCCAGATAGTCAGCCTCAAACAATGGATGTCACTCGCCCAGGTTGGTTGTATCAATAAATCCCCCTTTTATGCTTTGTTTGCCTTTTCTTTCTGATTTCTACCCCATCCCGGAAAACCGGGGATGCCACCTACTGTTTTGTAAACCTATTGATTTTTCAATTATTTGTGGGGAGAATTGTTGACAATCTTTTAGTGCACTTTCTTTCAAAAGACAACATTATTCTTCATTCTTGTTTGTATTTGTTCAACAGGCCTAATTAAAGCCGTGATTGAATTTAGACTGCTTTCTATCGCCGGCAGATTTTAGTCGACAAACTCGTGTTGATTTACCATCACTGTGTTAGCGCTCAAATACTGTCTGCATTATGTATATTATTGATCTAGGAAGGTGTATACACAATTAGGAATTTATAATAAATCAACATCGGGCTCCGTGATAATAGAGAGTCCCATAAGGGATTTTTGACAGCGGCATGTGTAAAACTAAAATTTAGTTATTTTCCTTCTGAGTAAATAAGACACTATAGGTTGTTCACATGTTACAAGAGGTCTTGACGATAGGATATATACTGTAAATTATATACAAGTAAGGAAAATCGTAACCTTATCCATGCTGTGGTTCAAATGTTCAAACTATATGAGCAAATGACTAAAATTATAGAAGTTGTGAAATTGCAGACTAAAGCAATATATACCACTATGATTATATTTATGTAGGACATAAATTAGTTTTGTAACATAATGTACAGTATGTCTGATCAATGCAGTAAATTCAAACAAATTTATACTTTCTAAAATTCTGACTTGTTAAGCAAAAATAAATTCTATCTCAGTAACATAGTGCTTTATCTAGCTCTGGACTTTATACGATCACTCTTTCCAGTTACCTAAAGTTAGTGAAAAATTAAATACATTTTGATAACTAAACTACGGTTACAAATGGCCAAACTTTTTTTACTGCAACATGCGTCAAATATTAAGCCATCATACGAATGTACTTATATACGTTTAAAACAAACTAACGTATATCTATATCATTATTGCTATATAGGGCTTAGGCAAAACTACTTTTCTGTATGTAATTTTTTATTTTGTTGAAAACTAATGGATAAAACAAAATCGAATCATAAAATTCTAAAAATAGTTTTAAAATTGTCAAACAGTTTTAAAAAACTGAAGCTAATTTGGTTTAGTCAACTACGAATAATATGCTGTGTTAAAATTAATTGACTTCTATTGAAGTGCCCATTCACAGATAAACTTTGAATGTCATTTTTTAAGTCGTAGCTACCATTGAGACAACCGTGGCATGGACCTCAGTAGTAAGTACAGAGAAAATACTAAAGGAGTGTGAGTTGGTCTGACTTGTGTTTGTTGCTTAGAACACTTTAAGTATAAATATAGTTGATACTGAAAGACTTATTTGTGTTTTTTAGTAACTGGATTTTATGTGTTCTACATTCACTCAACTTCGATTGATGTAACAGTGACAGTACCGTATGCAATACATTATCTAAATTTTGTACTGTTAAAGTGCATATATAATTTCATGCAAAATTAGCTTTTGAAAGTTTCACAATAAATTTCTAAAGTATTCGAATTGTTCTGAAAAACAAAGATGAGTTCAGTTTCATATGCTTGAAAAACAGCAGTCTTTTAACATTATATTTTGCAAACCCGCAGACTTCTGAGCTGCATAGCGCCCCTCGCTCAGTCGCCATGTTCCCTCGCAATTGATCACACGGTGAAAACTTTACTTTAGCTACGGCCTAGATCGTAATCATCCTTAGTTTTTATTTGAGTCCTTTGATTGATTCAGTACATGAAATAGCCTGTTTGTGGCATACAGTTGGTGTATTGAGAAATGATTGCCATATAAAACATTATTTATTTATTTAGGTGTAGAAACTAAAGAGCAAAATGTAATACAGTTCTTAATTTTGTAAATTGTACCACTGCCTCCAATTACTAAATACTGTGGTTGTCTTTTGATTTGTTAGATGTACACAACAATATTTAATGGCAACGGTCACTTTTTGTCTTTTGTTTGTAGCAAATGGTTCAAAACCAGATGCCACCGGCTGCACCATATGGGTCGCAGTTTCCAACCAGCGCTTCCGCGGGAGTACCAACTAGTCTGCCCACTGGAACCGCCACGCTGGAAGATTACGCTGCTGCAGTCGCTGCGGCCAATGCTTCTAACGTCCCAATAGTAGCAGTCTCAGCACACCAGGCTGCCCAGGCACAAAGTCAAGGTGACAAAGGCTATCTACGTCACCATATATCACTCACATATGTAGGGTTTCTTTCGCTATTTAGAACACCACGTCGAGCATTCATTTACTTACAAGTTGTCGGTACGACATGGCACGAAGACAGGCCGAGCGATCAATTTAAATTTAAGCATTGCAATATGTCTTCACTAATTCGCATATATAGAGTATTTCACGTTTTTAACTGTATAGGCTTACTCAGTACTTACTACTATCTGCTAAAATGATCACTTATCATATATGCAAACAAACTAAGCAAATACCATGAGTAAAAAGGCAAAAAATAAAGCTGTCCTCCCTATTTTTTGAAAATATATACGAGGTGGCTCAGTGGGTTGAGCGGTCGACTGTCGTCGTGAGGTTGGTGGGTTCGAGTCCCGGCTAGGGCTATGATAAAATTCCCTCGTCACTGGTTGATAGCTGTGTCAAACGAGTGCTTTGCGACCCGAAATGGTTCGTTTGGTTTGCTGACGGATCTTACAGGTGGCGCTGGGGACCATGAGACAGAAAATCACTCTAGCCTTTCATGTAACATCAAATCATTATACATGATTTCCAGAATATACTACGTCTAGTAGTAAGCAAAAAAAATACATGTATTAAAAGATCCAAAAAGTATATACAGTAGGTTGGGCAGAGAATATCCGGATGATCACAGTATTATTACGAAAACAAAATCAAGGGACTATTTGTACTTTGGTGACAAAAACTACCTATTCCTAAAACAGTGCCACATGGAAGAGTATACAGGGTGTTTCATAAGTCTTCATCATTTTTTAAATTTTTCAAAATTTAATAACAATATTATGTGTATCGAGGGAGGTTGGATATATGTTATTGGTAACAGTTATATGTGTTTTATTCTGTTCAAAACTCTACTTAATTATGTGTATTATTTTCAGAAATGTTTGAGCATAGACTTAATATAATAGCAATATCAATGCTATTCATAGATTATACGTATAGATTATTATGTATCTTTTAGAATTTGAATATAAATTAATTAGTTTCGGCATTTGTAATACAACGTTTTATTGCGTAAATTTATTAGTTACACCAAAAGAGGTACTCGATTTAAACTAACATTAAACAACTTTAATAATATAGTAAGATACTATTGATTCAAAATATCTAAACCGACTGCATTTCAAATAAGTCACCATCCTTGAGCAGACATTGCTCAATTCGCATTGGAAAGTCACGGAACTATCGTCGAAACATGTCGAGCGGGATTGCAAGAAGCTTTGCCCTGATTTTATCTCCCAATGCTTTTCGTGAAGGAAAGATGACACCTGGAGTGTATCTGTCGCAGATGTGATCATAGCCAGTAGTCACAGACTGTAAAGTTTGGAGACTTTGCTGGCCACTCAATGGTTCCTCTTCGGCCAATCCATTGATCAGGCATTTCTTTGTTTAAGATATTCCGTGCATTTAAAGAATAATCTGGCGAGGCGCCATCTTGTTGATAGAACATTTGACGGTGTCTTTGGAAATACGGAACCACCTTGTCATTTAGAATAATATAATAGTGGGTCACTATTCATAGTTTGGCAATCAATGTCATAGGCTATTACACCTGAAAAGTTAATGCATGCCCACACGGTGAGTGTTTCCGATTTTCCAGGATTACATACTCTGTTATGAGGATTTTCATCTGTCCAGTAGTGGACGTTGTGCTTGTTAACATTGCCGTTCGAAGCAAATACACATTCGTCGGAGTAAGGAATATCGCATCGCCCAAGCTGTTGTAGTAACTTTTAAAAAAATCGCATATTTCTTCTTTCCAAATGATAAATCCTTTATTTATATTTATATTCAAATTCTAATTGATATAATCTATAAATTCTTAATTTGTATTTATATTCAAATTCTAATTGATATAATCTATAAATCCTTAATTAATATTTATATCCAAATTCTATATGTTCTAATCTATGAATAGCATGGATATTGTTAAAGTCGATGAATATACATTTCTGAAAAAATACACAGAATATTGTTATTAAATTTCTAGAAATTTAACAAATGACGAAGACTTATAAAACACTCAGTACATACGCGTGTTATGATTGGATTTATATATGTTCATTGCGGTAAAGCCGATTACAAAATTTATACATATGTATCCATTAAAAATAGCTTAAAATATCAACGACTCTCAACTATTCGGTATTTCGATGTATACTTTATAATCCGAAGCATGGCGTTCAGCTATCTTAGATTTCACTTTTTTGCATTAATAAATTTGCTTTCTTCCGCTAAACCAGAGTCTATAGGTATAGAATATGTAAAACGATTTATTTCGAAGAAATATTTTTTCCTGTCCTGTTTGTCGTCCTTCGAACAATCGAGTTAAACACACCGTATTAACAATTCAACCACATTACCCATCTTCGAGAGCATGCATCAAGTATTTCAATATCTAAATTGCGTCGACAATTCACTCACCCTCTGTCTTACCCATCCTTGTGCATTAGCGGCAGTTCAAGAATTCCGAAATTAGTGGCAACCTTTATGTCCTCTCTCCCTCCTTCTCCCTGTCTTTCTCTCTAAAACGCGTTTTATGGGTAAAATCAATGCGTATAGTGGTGCCGCATTCGCAGTCTCTGAGTAGTAGTCCCAGAACCCTTTGGGGGATCGATGCCTCAAATCTTATTTCTCCTCCTCATGTGAAAGGCGTAGATTGGAGAGGTTGGACGCAATGCAACTCTTCGGAATTTGTGCTGCTTGCAAATTAAAGTCTGAGTTCCTTTTCCCTTTCCTCCAATCCTCATAAATTTCAACAACTAAACACTATTGCTTGTGTCCGTCGTCAAAAATTTAGAGAAACCTAAATGAATTGTGTAGTCGTCGAAAATAGCTCTATAAACTTCGTGTAATCAAGCTGTTTTACTCGCATATCGCCGTTCGTCTTCTTCACCTCTTGACTTCATACAATTTTCTACCGACTTCTTTATCATTACAACATTTTTTCCGTTTCAGATTCGTGCGCTTATCTTACTTTCCATTTCTACCGTACACTCCGCAGAATCTGTATTGGCTCTTATATTTTTTTTTAATTAAACAGCATCACTAACCCTGCATTTGCGAAATTATGCTTGCATAATATTGGCATTTTGTCAGAAGGTACAAATAAGAATAGTCTAATGTTCAGTATGCATTTAAAATGCTTCGTAGGTCTATCTCTTTTTTCGATTCTTTAAACTGGTTCGATCGCATAATTTTAAAATCTAAGCTTAATCGCCTGAAGCAGCTCAAAATTACCCCTTGGAACTCCGTTCACTCTCATAAACTCCTTAACCTTAGGCACCTTCAAAGATCTCTACTCCTGACTGCATCTCTAAGCTTAGATCAAAATCGTTAACTATTTTTCAGCAAGATGCTCTTCGTTTCGGTCTAAATCATCATATTCTTCCGTATAGGCCTACGGTCGATCCCATCAATATCATGGCAGAAATTAAAAAATGGGATTTTACAAATTACATCATAATACTTCTTTGATTCAACCTTTCAAAAATGAAATCAACCATTATATTTGTTTTTTTTTATCGCAAACTAAATTTGTGTAATTCGAATAAAAATATAAATCATTACTC
>JAUYWV010121448.1:0-11730 GCA_032274565.1 Nematoplana nigrocapitula
CCTGCTGCTCTCGGCGCACACGGTGCCCTGTGGACCACCCTGCGTGGCGGTACGAATACACGTGTTTTCGGTACATCTTGGTTAGGCTTGGGTATATGTATGGTGTTCTGTGAAAGTTGGGTCGATTGGTTAAATTGCGACCACCCTTCTGAGGGTATCGCTTAGGTGAGGGCTGGTGTCCGCTTCTGTTTCATGTTAATCACACAGCCTCATCTGGGTGATATTAAATGGTTTAGCATCCCTTCTGAGACACTTTGTTAGATGTATCTACCGGCACGGCCTCTCGGAGGAATCCGTGTCGGTGGACTCGTATATGAGAGAGTTCCGGCTCCCCTGACGAGACCCGCTATACAACAACAACACCAGCAATATCAGTAATAATTATAAGAAACGTTCAAGTTACCAAAAAGGACAAACATATAAAAAACGATGTACCACAGTTGGACAGAGTGTTCCATTTAAGTTATAGGATTGACGCTCTCTGATAGAAACTGCCTCTTTGACAGCTAAGACAAGCGCACGATGGGCGTTGTCCAAGATCAAGCACAATCCCAACTGAGGTGCCTCTTTTTTCCTTACTTTTACTTTTTATATGTTTGTTGTTCTGATTTTTAGATATTTAGATTCTTGGTACATCAGGGGCCGCTCTAGGGCGAACAATTTAACAAAAATTGAAAGACTATGGAGCTATGCAGTTTGTACTATTGATTTGAGTTTTAATTAGTCAATCAGTTGCGGCAACTTTGAATTAAGGAGGATCATTATTTTGCAAGAAGTAAAACATTAAATAAATTTTCACGTATTAGAATGGAAAAATGAAGACTAAAAATTGATAGATTATATTTATCAGTGTTTCATAATAGACTCCAATACAATTTTAGTTACCAAAACAAAATTTATGGTAAACAATTTATAAAAGAAAATTGCAAATATCTCAACAAATATTTGAATTATTGACACCAAATGGAAATTTTGGAGATATTGCGTATATTCTGTTACAAAAAATCGATCAATAAATCAATAATGGAAAATGCAATATGACAGTGGTCAGTGGTGATTTCACTGCTATGTAAGGTGTTTATTATCTCAACGAAATTTCATTAGAATCGCATACCAAGAACAGGTATAAAAGTGACATAAGTTTCGACAGTCTCAAAAGGGCCTAAAACGGAACCTGTGGCACCCATACGAATGACAATAAAAATTCACTGTCGAGGGCTGACACAGAGTTTCACTTATTCCTACTACTATTGTGGACAATTGAAGAGACTGACCTCTTTGGCTGTGAGAACATGTTTGGCCAACTTGACCTTGGCAAAATTCCCCTTGCCAATTGTACGAATGAATTTGTACTTTCCCACATGCGGCTCCTCAGTTAGACGCGCTCGAGCATTCAAATTGTTCTCATCTGTTCCATTGTGGGGCTGCTGTAAAGAGATCATCACAGAGACACATTATGAACCACCTATCTGCCAAATGTTAACCCACATTTATGAGACTACAAAACTATACAGCAAACGACTGACGATAAAAGAGCAACCACACCGAGAACATACTACTGACATGCTGAGCAGCAGTAGTACAGGAAGATTGGAGAGCGCTCTTTCGAGCTTGTCAATGGCCTCAGTAGTAATTCATACCTAGTTCAAAGTGAAAACCAGATCAGTATATATTTTCTTTCGAGGAATTAAAAAAACATGGTGCTATTTGCATATTATACTCATCAGCATTAGAAACGCAAAGAATGTGTTTATAAACATTGTGTACTGTTCTACCGGGTGTCCCAGAACGATAGTGAAGGAGAATGGAGACTGCAAGGACGAAATAAGCAGGCGGATCACACTCGGAAGGACTTCACAAAATATGGAAGGACAAAAACATTACGACAACCAAGAAACGCCCTGTGAATGCTCGATTGAAAGAGAGAAAGAACATAGCGGCGTTTGAAATGTGGTGTTGGAGAAGGATGTTGAGTGTCTCATGGACACACCACTAGACGAATGCATCCGACCTGAAGCATGTCGGCGCAACGAAAGTTGTCCTACTTTGGACATGTGATGAGAGGAGAGGGTCTAGAAAAGACCATTATGCTAGGCATGGCAGAGGGAAGAGACAGTCCAAGGACAAGAATAAGGTGCCTAGATGAAGTAAGTCAAAGGCGAGACGAGACTCAACCTCAGCGATCTACGTAAAGAATCGGGCAGAGTGGAGGACTCTCGTCATGGAAGTCGCCAAAGGTGGTACGCGACCTGACGGGACAAGGTGACAAGGTGAGAGCCAAGTTAGTAAACATAAACACTAAAATTATATTGTAACAATATTTTCCCTCTTTTCTATAGTTTGATAACGGAAGACGAAGCTCAGATGACGGATCACAAGCAAGTATAAATATAACATTAACAGAATTGCATTACAGCTATAATCATTGCGTACAGCTGAGAAACAAAACAAATTCAATAGCATTGTAGCAAGCGAACGAGGATGGTATGTGGCAAACAGCTGACGAAACAGCTGACAAAAATATATACATACCAACAAAATTACCACGGTAATAGAAGGATAACTGTAGTGTCTTTATGAGAGCATATAGAGGGATTTAACAGCTTGATAAAAGGCCCGCCCTCACAAACGTCTAAAGAAAAAAGCGATTTCCGGGTCTGAAAAATAACCGATAAAGAGCCAGCGCCAACCAAATTGGCAGTAAGAGAAAACATTGTGGGCTATATCGTTGCGTTTTCTCACTGTGCAACCACCGTATCAGCTATTCAGCTGGTCTTCATTTTCCATTGTAAAATGAGGCAGCATTATTAGATGAAAGCCTGATTCAAAGTTGGATCTTAGTCTGCATTTGAATTGCCTCCAGGATCGCCAGTTCCAAGCTGTCAATCGTTGAGGGTCAACTCCGTCGGTGAATGAATACACGACATTTGACCTTAGTGTGACATGGGAGTTTGGTTCTTGGTTGAGAAGTAGGAACCAACTCTCGCCATTCTAAAGGCCACTCAGAGAAAAAAGCTTCCTGGAAGTAAACACAGAAATGCAGGAGACAATAAAGAGGATTAGTGTAAGTAAACTCAGTTGTAAGAGTTGAATACAGAGGTGTGGACGGGAAGCGAGCGCTGTCGTTCCTCAGGGGGATCGGGGCGCTGACGCGCCCGCCAGACCGGGTATAAGACAGACAGACAGCAGCAACTCACCCTCGAAGTTGTCCAGAATGTTGGGCGCGAATCCGCCCTCATCGCCCACATTGCAGGCGTCCAGACCGTACTTCTTCTTGATGACCGCCTTCAGATGGTGGTAGATCTCGCTGCCCATCTTCATCGCCTCGGTGAACGTCTTGGCACCAGTGGGCAGGATCATGAACTCCTGTTGGCAGGGAGAGAAGAGAAGATTAGCGGGGCACACCTACAGATGGGCGGCGGGCCAGTGACTGCTCACCTGCATGGCCAGCTTGTTGCCGGCATGGCTGCCCCCGTTGATCACATTGAAGGCGGGAGTGGGCAGAATCACTTCCTTGTTGCCAGCCAGATCGGCAATGTGACGGTAGAGAGGGACATTCTGCACACACACACACCATAGCACAGTGTGCAGTGCAGTCAACAGTTGGCAGGCTCGCCTTGCACCTATGTGCACTGCCGCCGTTAAGAGAGTGCACACAGATGTCGCCTTGTCTGGTGAAGGAATACGTGCAGGGAACACATCACAGAGTAAATAGCGCAGTAAGTTCCCATGTCTAGTTGGAAAACGATAGGAGTCTTCACTTCGCAAATTATTACTATTTTCTCAAAAACACTGCATCTCTCAAAAAAATAAATTTTCACACAGGACACCTATAGTATACTAATTAATTTAAAAAATTTTGAATGGGTATAAAGGTGGGTCTGACGTCATGCATGGCCATGACCTACTATGTTCTGATTGGCTGACCTACTCATGACGTCATTTGGGAATTCCAAAATCTATCTACTATTCGGTGAGACATAACAATAGATACTAATAATGAGAACGCCATTGGAACATTTGTTATTAAACTTAGTGAGAGGATGGAAGAGTCAAAAACACTGCATCTCTCAATAAAATAGAATTTCAGACTTTTTGAATTCTTGTTTTCCCTCCAGAAGTGACACGCACATTCGACAAGCCATCCACCAACAGACCGTTCCTCATCAGTGCTGGCTCAGGATTCGATGGTGCAATAATCCCAGACACAGGTCTGCTAGTGGATATTGCCTGAATAAATTACTTGAGAATATGATTTACTGTTTTAGCTTCACTTCGGCCGCACTACTCAAACAGCTAGATAGGAGCACTGGAACTATCTTACCTTTTCCCAGGCACCGGCCTTGCACACAGCCAGGGAGACACCGAGGATCGCATTTGCACCCAGTTTGGCTGCACACACACAGCACAAAAACAACAGGGGAGTGAGCTATGCTAGTTAGACCCGTCGCGTGTGTGTAAATGTCAGACGTAGAGGAGGGGACAAGAGTGCAAAAGGCGAGTTTGTGTAGTTGGTGGTACGTGCACACCACAGACAAAACAGAGGCAAACCAGACAGAGTCAGTCAACAGGAGCACTTCAGCGCGTGCTGTCAAGGACCCTCCAAGACAGTGAGTGAGCGCAATGGAGACAACGTCAGGGGATGATTCTAGGTGCTGGCAAGATTATTTACACAATTTGAGAAAAGAAAATAGACACACTTCATAGTTGTTGTTGTTTCTCACACAGCGGGTCTTGCGATCCATATGCCCGGGCTAGCTAAAGTCCGGTCCTGGTCAGGAATTGCAAAACACTTTCCGCCGCCATACTGTCGCTCTTACGAAGGACTGCTGTTCCAAAGATGCTGATTCTTTGCGGACTCCACCTGGGGCAGTCGAGAAAAATGTGTTGGATGGTTTCCTCAATACCACAAGCATTGCAGTGACGACCGCATACGGGTCGTGAGACGTTCGTGAGAGCGATTTGCAGATGTTTTGAGGAGCCGCCATCATGGAGTGCGGAGAGATCAGCAGGCATTACCTATCTCCTCAGCACCAAGTGGATGGAATGCTGAATGGCGAACAGTATCCGCAAGCGATTCTGCAGCCTCTCTATCAGATTAGGTCCGCTGCGGTGCTCCAGACCCCATCGGCATCGTTCCAGCGCGGTCATGCCTTCATACAGCAGACAGGAGTCGATCGCATGGTGTGACCAGCAAATAGTCCCTACTGAGAACGTGTGCTTGGGCATGAGTGTGGGAGAAACACCCTCCACATGCTAATCGACTGCAGCTGCTGGAATGGCTCCGACAAGAATGGAATACCAAATCCCAAGACTTCAATGGGAGCTTGGTGAACAGCTCTATGAGACAGCAATGCGTCAACTTCAAGGCCGCCAAGGGAGGACACACTCGCTACTGTCCGGTTTTAGAGGTAACATTCTGCTATTCTTCTGAACAAATTTGTGTTTCCTCTTTATTACGTCTGGGTCGTATCATTATTTATTCTATTCAATTAAAATAAACTAATAAATCCTTTTAAAAACATCGAAATAGCGCAGCAAAAACTAAAACATTATTAAACAGATGCTAATTATGTACTAAAGAACTGATACATACATATTTTTCGCGTCTGTGTTAATTCTAGTGGCAGTCAATTTAGTCGAAGTGACAATGAATTTTCATTCAAACCACCATAGTTAGTTAGCAGAACCGTTGCTCTATACCTACGCCACAAAGGAATAACGAAGACGGCGTACCTGTGGCAAGGGGTCTATCTCCGCAGCGTGAGCCCCCGAGCTGGCCAGCATGGCTCCCACCTGAGCCAACTCTTCGGTGAGTTCCGCCTTTTCGTCCTCATCCAGACCGGGATGGTGACGCATGTGACTGCCCACCACAAAGCGTGCCAACATCTCATCCTGAGCAGGGAGTACAGGGAACAATTGACTGAGTGCCAGTACACGGTATTGCAGTAGACAAACACAACGAATCACCCCATGGTGACGAACATCTTCACACCAGCGCTACTTGCCCCTAGGACTCCCTCCCCTCCGAATTTCGCTATCAAGTTGACTCCGCTTATCTTGATTCCGTTCCCCGACGACTCTGACCCATCTTCTCTTGGCCAAGACAGTAGTGGTGTCCGAGTCTCCTGGTTCTGCGTCAGTGCCGCATCAACTTCTTTGCGGGATCTCGCGCGGTAGTACGCAGGGTCGCCCAGACTCTTCCATTCGCGCTAACTAACAACTCTGGAAGTGGATGGCCAATTTATCACTACCACTACCATAAGAAATGATAGCGTCCGTGTAACTCCACCGCTCAGAATTCTTCTCATGGAAAAGCAATCATACCCGACTTCTTATCTCAATCTGCAATTGGGATATTTTTGGCGTACCAAATTAAGCTAAAAGTAAGTGCATGGGCACAGCTAACCTGTACGGGGTCCACAGTGTCCCGAACCACACAGAGGATATCAAATCGACTGAGAATTGGTTCGGTGAGATCCACGTTATCCGCGAAGGTCATACTGGGGTCGTATCGACCGCCGATGGGATTGGCCGCTGCCAGTACGGTGCATCTGGCCTGCAAGCTGGTGACAATGCCCGCCTTGCTGATGGAAATGCTCTGCTGTTCCATTGCCTCGTGAATGGAGGTGCGGTCCTGGTCGTTCATCTGGGATAATAATAGTGCAGCACTGGGATACTAGTCTATAAAATATACTATGAGTAAGGAGAACAATCCAAATGAAGCCGTTGCATCATAATCTAAACAATCCCATATTCATGGAAAAAATACGTCTTACGAATGAAATTTTGACTACTTGATGAATCCGGCCGTAAAATAAAATTTTCAGTAATGTCAAACACTATACTACCATGAGTAGTATAGTATTATATAAAAATAAAAGTGGAAACTTTATCTGAATTGATACATCCAATAAACGAGGACGCATCTAAATATAATAATTAACAAAAATATACATATTTCGGAATCCTTTTCAATATTTATATTATCGGTTAAAATAACTCACGCGGCTCTCGAAACAACAATCTTTTATTTAGGAGGCAGAGGCCTTATCCATTAGGCCCACGTCATTCTGAAACAACTAAAACCAATTTCAAATTCATGAGAAAATCGACTTAGAACATAATCGTGACAGACATACACATATACAGACCGTTTTATAGAGACACGGGGACGCTCTAAAGAGATAATGGACGCTGAACATGCAAAGACTGATCGAACAGCATCTGATATAATATTCTTCACAACAGCGAGAAAAACTGACTATTTTGAGGAGGTCGGTGGCAGTGCACAATACCTCAATTTTCAAACAACAAGCGCATATTCCCTATAAAGAATCGCCATTACCCGAGTGGTGAAGGTCATGTCAACTGGGTGAAAAGAGTTACAGACGATTTCAATTAAATACGAATACTAGAATAAGACCATTATTATCTATGTAATACTCCACAGGGGTACTACGAGCGGCAGTAACTTTACAGCAGTGTCGAACAGCGCATTGTGCTTTTACTAAGAACTATGCTTCCAGTTCATATCTTTCTTACAGCGGTTAATCTCTCGATATCTACAGTTACCTCTCATAACAAATATACCATCCGGCCTATGTTAATACATACCTTATCAAATTCGTCAATCAGACAAACCCCCTTGTCGGCCAGAACCAACGCGCCAGCCTCGAGAGACCATTCACGAGACATCGGATTGCGGGTCACGTAGGCGGTCAGACCGACAGCACTGGCTCCTTGGCCGGTGGAGAACACGCAGCGTGGTGCCACCTGTTCGATGTATTTGAGGAATTGAGACTTGGCAGTGCCCGGATCACCGCAGAGGAGCACGTTTATATCACCACGCACTTTGTGCTTGCCACCTGAGAAGAGACAGGCAGAGATCGAACAGTAGCAATAGGTATAAATAAATCGATATCTTTCGACCCCACTTCAAAATCTATTTTAAATTTAGTGAAAACAATGTGAGATTAAGTAAAATAAATTGACATTTATTTATACATAAACTCGAATTATCTAAAAGTTCATTTGGGGCAAATGAGAACAGAATTAATTAGCAAAATCAAAACTTAATAGAAAAAGGCTACGTCATTGTCCCCTCCTCTCCTGCCTCCCGAGACTTGACAGCCTGTTTGCTTAAACTTTTTCATACCAAGTTTCAAAATTTTCAGCATTGCTACGATCAGCAGTATGTATGATATTATATAAAAATAAATTCTTCGTCGGAAATGACAGTTTACAACGTAAACACGTAATAAACGAGGACGAATCTAAATATACTAAGTATCTAAAATAAAAATATTTCCGCATCAATTTTCTAGAAAATTAATTCACGGAGGGACCCGCTTAGGGGCAGGCGCCTTATCCATTAGGCCACGTAATTCTGAAACAAAACCAATCTCAAACTATAATCCGACTTACGTATAGAGACCTTTTATAGTGATGCGAGGACGCATCTAAAAAGTTATTAGGATACCAGTAAAGCACAGTTTATCGTTCCACTTCTGAATCCACAAGTTGAGTAATTAATACCTGAACATTCTCGCGAACCATTATGTTTGTTCGCAGGCTATTTCTATACCAATGTGGTAATGGCCCAACAAATTTAAAATTTTAACAACCATCATGGATCGCTGATACTGCAAAGAGAACATAGACTTTTGGAACCATCGTGTCAGTTATCTTTGCAGCATTCGACCACCCCTCTTCTTTGGACTTTGCGCTGAAATAGATTTTGAAATGGTCTAGTTGTTAACTGCGTAGGTTTTGTTTAATTTTATGACATATTTTACAGTACTACTGTTATAGTAGTATAGTTTGTTGATTGTGTATAATTTATTTAAAATGGTCTAACTCTAACCTAACCTGGATTTTTCGACTCTCCCCCGAACAGAGCCATTGACAGAGCGCGTTTGATGTCCTCATGCCCGTAGATACTGGGTGCGATGCTGGCAAATATTCGCTCGCTGATTCTCTCATCCCGAGAGAGTCGCAGAATGGCCCGTACATCCTCGTCAGTCAACGCCGAGACAGACATCTTGTCGTCCCGCTTGATTACGCTGTTGGCCTGGATCAGGGTGGAGAACACGGGAAAGCCGTGCTGTGTGTTCAGCGAGCCGTCATAGTTGTGCGTGTAGATACCGGTGAGATCCTGCAAACAAATCATGGAAATGTTGCGACGTCAGTGAGGTCGCTGCTACAGACACGAGCTGAAACGTGGGTATTGGTCCTTCAAGGGATGGGATCTACGTTATGGCAGTTATGGAGAAGATGCCGTGATGTGACAGGCACATCAAGCTGATTATTGTTGTTCTAATTCTATGTGAAGGAGACGCGTCAGCGCCCCGACCTCCCACAGGGAAGAGTGAGAGAGAAAGAGAAAGGAGAGGAGATAAATGAGGAAAATCCATGGAAGGTAACAGAGCATGCAGCACATTGACTGAATTTATTTTCATTCGCAAGTTACACCCCATAATGGTCCACATCAGAAATATGATGCTGATTGAAAAGCTCTGCTGCCAAGAATGTAAGCTCGATGTTATGTCCAGTGCTCTTAGGTTTAAAGTCACAATGATAAGAACAGGTAAGTAACAATGAAGCGCCCCCCCACACACACACGCAGAATTCGTTCCCAACTCAGATGCGGCAAATCTCCTCTTCCAACAATACTTACACAAAATCAATTCTTCCATACACACATCTCCACTATGCCCACTTTGCTAAACACACCCACAACAAGGCATGACTTACAATTTCATCTCCAGGTTTACACGTGTCCACGAGATCATCCAACAGAATTGCGTCCTTTGAGCGGGGCAATCGTCCCGGAGGTACTTTGCCGGGGCTTTCCTGAATGGTGATCCTCTGGTAGTTCTTGTAAACAGTCTATGCACCAGAAGACGGGAAAGTGATGATTAGAGTAGAGCGTTTCAACATGAGTAGTAAGTATGGCAAGGATAAGCTTCGCACGGCCCCATCTCATATTACTACCGGGAAACTTCACCTGTTCCATATTGACTTCGAAGGGCCCCGCCGACATACAATCCAGACAGGCATTGGGTCTGGGTTCCACATACTGGGTCTGTACAAAGGGGCCGAGGAGGCAGCCGCACTTGGTGCAGTTGTAGCGCACCACACTCAGCTGGGGCATCACACCAGAGGTGCTGGTGACCACACCCGCGGTGCGGATCAGCTGGTTGAGGTGGAGGTGGCGCAGGGATCGCAGGTCCTCCATCAGAGGCAGGTCATTGATGCGCACGTGGACTGCCGTCGAGATCTGGTCGTAGCGCGGATAGCGGACAAGGGTGACTTCGCGGGCAGCCTGCACATGATGGTTTCCCAGAGATTAAAAAACAGTTTTATATTATTAAATTTCGTTTAATTTGAACTAGTTGGGCAGACTATGGAACCATTCACACAATTACATTACTGAGCGTCCAAAAATACGATTTATTTGAAGAACTTTTGATAAATGAGTTGAACAATACAACTGCATTTAAAAATGGTGTCCACAGTTTTAAAAGATGTTTTCATACAACTGTAGTTGTATGATAAAATTGTACAACTCCTTTTCAGATTTAACGTCTTGTGATTAAATAGACCGTTAAATTTTTGTTTAAACAGTGCTAAGTTTGAGTACATTTTTCACAAGGGAATTTGCCAAGATTAGCAAATAACGACTGGGTAGGCGGGTTTAAGTTAAAAGTACGAATTTATAATAATTATTATTTTAAATTGTATAATTGCATTTTGGTAATGACATTTCATTCATTTTTAATCTCAACAAACATTTATAAATTCTAAAAATATTAAAATTCATGTGTTTATAAAAATATAATTTTATTAAATTCACACTGTTTGTTATCAATTTTACTCAATAAAAATTAAAACAAATAAAAATGATTAAATTCTAAAATAGGTGTAAGAATTGAAATTTTAAATCTTATAGGTTATTTAAAAAGTATTAAATAAAATTAAACAAGCAAACATTGTTATCCGGGGAAAAGGAACATTGATTACATATTATTATATTAAAAATACACGGTGCAAATTCACGAACGTTCTTCACTATCGAATCAAGACGGTTAAGCAAGGTTGACCGAAGTTGACACAAAAGTACAGTTCTGTGCCATCTTTATTCGCATTGTACTGTATATTTAATGGAGGATAAATGTTGGGAATCACCTCACTGAAGATGTCGAGCATGTGTTGGGGAGCCTCGGGCAGGAAGTAGGCGAGCACCTGCTCGGCGGAGGCCAAATCTTTGTAGTCGACGTGCAAGCTCTGCTTGTTGGCCCGCGCCATCGCGACCATACGCTCGGCGTACACGTTCCGATCCTGGTCGTCCAGGAAGGTGCGAAGAAACGCTTTGAATCGATTCTTGATTTCCTGCAATTACAGTCAAACACTTTAATCGCCTTGAAGACATAGTTAACGAGAGATTTGTTCTTTTAAATGGTAGATCGAGAAAGTCTTATAAATCCAAGTGAAAATAGAAGTCAGTATATTCCACATCCAGTTTATTTCAATCGAACGTTTTCGACAAATACATTTGTCATCTTCAGGAATCAAAAAGTGCGGTAATTACATTACTGTTACAAACAAAATATTAGAAAATTTTTATTGGGAAAAAAGCACCAAAATTGAACAAATGCGAGTTAAGAGAAGGTCTATTACATCTAATGTGAAAAGCTTCTTTAATATTAAGATTAAAATTATTACAGG
>JAUYWV010121459.1:0-11730 GCA_032274565.1 Nematoplana nigrocapitula
AGTACATCATCAGAGCATCAGATAATACAATGTCGATAGATCTTAAAATATAAACAAAGTTATAACGAAAGCGCTTAGCTCGACTTTTCTTTTACGAAATCAGCGTCCATTTACTCGTATAAACACAACAAAAACTATTTACCCGTAAACTATTTTTATCATGATTTACTATGAAATGTAAGAGACTGGTCATTGAAATTTTTTATCATTCTCAACAAACAAAACGAAAAATTGTAACTGTATTCAAATCGCCACAATTTTTATAGTTACACAAATTAAAACAAAATTGAAACAAATATACAATCATCGTCAACATTAGGGGCCATTCACAATTAACGTTACGCAAAATCAAAGTTTTAAAAAAAACCACCCCCTGTTACGCCCCGTTACGCAAGAGCAAACACCCCCCTGTTAATAACGTTACGCGCGGGCAGACACGCTTTCGCTATGTAAGGAAAAATATAATACATTTTATACTTTACAACCATAAAATAATGGTTTGTAGAAATTGGTTTATTTCATTTAAAATTATCGAAAAAGATACTGATTCGTCATTATTATTTTTTACATAAGTTTAAGGAGAAAACTTAATTAAGAACACTATATTAGACCAAACACAGTTGGTAGTACTTATTTGAATTATTAATCATTCACTTGATAAAGTGTAAACCTTTTTGGTAACAGATGCGTAGAGAATTTGCATATCTGACAGATAAACGAAAATAGTCAATAATAAAATTGTCTGCGTAATGATGGGCAAAAACCAAAAATTATCGGTAGGTTAATAGGCCGAATGTTATTGATGAAGCTCAGATACAAGTAGTACTATTCAAATTTCACTACCAACTCAGATAAAGTGCAAAACAATATCAATCTTAGCACACACATACAGGCTGATTCAGAAGTTTTTATGGGTGATAACACATGTTTGAAAAAATAATACATAAAGTATGGAATTCAAAATCTAATGGCTTTTCAAACTTAACCAATGAACTACTCAGTTTTCTGAAAAATATATTAACGTAAAGTAACGCAACCTCATATACCCCACCCCATCGTTACGCGGCGTTACTCAGAAGCAAACACCCCCACCCCCTCCTGCGTAACGTTATTTGTGAATGGCCCCTAATATGGAGCCGATAATCCAAATTACATATTTTCTTACTAAATAGTTCAGTTATGATTTAAACACGCAAAAAATAGATAAACCAAATCTTCAGACTTGAAAACAGTCAATCAGAAATGCTAAGAATAATTAAAGCCTAAAAGAATTCACGATAGTAATTGATGAAATCAAGTGAATTTAGATCACGGTTTTATAACACTTTTTATTTATTTTAGTCCGGTAAAACCCGGTTTCGGTCAATAAATCCTAGCGCAATTTTCAAATTTGATAACGGCGTTTGTTCTCGTGTATTGTGAGTATTTTTAACAAATGTTGAATAATAGAAGTCATTTTGATTGCATATAAGTAAGCTCTATTGCTGTATATGTTTTTAGGATTTGTATTTTAACTCTTTTGACGACTGTCATTTTGAAAGTAGTTAGATTGTCTAGTAATAGTATAGGCTTATTCAATATTCTAGATTTAAGTAATTTCTTGGGAATACGACGTTAAATTAATTTCATATTGGTAGTCTTGGTTCAACTTTTTTGGCAAAAAAATTGTATTACCAGGGTACTGTTCAAAATTTTCTAGAGAAATGGTGGGAAATATTGCATAGTATTAGTAAACAGGTTTTTTGTAATTAAAAAAGTATATATTTTTTCTTAATTAGTGTTTATGACAAATAGTAAATAATTTTAATTAATTAAAAATTGACTGCTATACTTTTAGTTATAGTACTATATGTTTAATTTTGTTTTATAATAAAATAGATAAAGCAAAAGCCAAAATAAAATTAAACTAAAGCAATTTAAAATTAAATAATATATTTTTCTATTTATTAATTCAGGGTTCCCGACAGTCAGAAAATGACAATATGAGCTAAAATCATTGAACATAAAAATAGGAGTTAATATCAGGAAAAAATTGGAATTTCATTATTCTTTTTGGAAAATCAAGAATAAGATTAAGATTAAGATACAATATTTGTTTCTATAATTATATTTATATTTATATAACATCTGTTGGTAATTTTCTTTTTTAATTCCTGGCTTTGGGAAACCTGATATGCATGTATTTAGTATATATAAATATCAGGGAGAATCGGATGAAAATCATTTGAATTTGATTCTAAAAAAATGGGGAAACCCTGTTAATTATTGTTGTTTGTTGTCATTGACATTGACATTGACTATTATTTATCATTTTATATATCACTTATTTACAGTTATTATTATAATTTTCATAGTTTTATGAATAATTTTCAAAGTGCTAGCACTATAGCTACTTCAAAGATATAAATAATATATAAAATTTCAAGCAATTTGTAAAAAAAAAATTTAATATATTTTTTAAATTAAATATTAATGTCAATTACCAATTTTGAACCAGACAAGTTTTAGACTAGTTGTTCTAGTAGGCATGGCATGAATTTTGAAAAATCTCAGATTTTGGCATAATATTAACTGGCACATGGCGTACTTAGAACTTGCCTTCAAAATAACTCTGGCGTACAGAATTCTTACTATGCACCTTGGATATACTGTAGTACTGAACTATGAGACCGAGATCACTAATTAATCATCAAACTTTATGCTTAATGAGTTGATTAATTGCTTTGAATGAGTAGTTTAGTAGATTAATTCATGGTAGCATACAGTTTGCCATGCATTAAGTGTTTTATCCAACAATGACTTTTGCCTGGTGGAAAAGTTTGCTTTTTTTTGGTAGTTCCCCCACATTTATAACAAACCATATGAACAACTATATAATTATAAAAATGACCTTGAAGAAATAGCATTAGAGTTATGTAGAAAAAAATGTTACTGGATTTAAATCAATGCAAAAGACAGAGTAGGATGACAAGACTTTGTTCATACAGTCACCAGGAGCTAAAAATGACCTGGTGGAACTTAAAAGAAGAAAAAATTTTCAAATCAAATATGGGGCGGCTGACAAGCAGACAATAGGTAATAAACG
Organism: Nematoplana nigrocapitula; assembly: GCA_032274565.1. Lineage (NCBI taxonomy): Eukaryota > Metazoa > Platyhelminthes > Proseriata > Nematoplanidae > Nematoplana > Nematoplana nigrocapitula. The sequence goes on from JAUYWV010121459.1 coordinate 3,086, forward strand.
GCCGGCAAACAAAATGGCTGTGGATAATAAACGGCCTAGCCGTGAGTAATAAACGGCCCGACCGTATATAGGTAATAAATGGCCCAGGTATATATAATTATTAAACGGCCAATGACTGATAATAAATGGTCCCACTTTTAATATAAAGTAATAAATTGTACAATTAATATACTAGAATATCATTAATTTATTTTTAAAATTATTTTGCCATTAATTACAGTTGAACTGTGTGCCTAAATTAATTTTTTTCTTCAATCATGGGTATAATTACGAATAGTTATTAAAAAGAATTAATGCATAATGTTGCAGGGACTCAATAGAAAAGTAGCTGACTTTCAAGGGGAGAAGTTGCCTCATCAACTTACGAAAATTGAAAAGTCAGTCAGAAATATCCTGATGATCAATCGTGAAATTGACACGATATGCCAATCTGTTTCTGTGTACAATTCTGGTTTCCAAATAAAATAATGAAGATCCGCCACTGCTAGAGAGGGGAGGCATATGGGGTCGAAAGGGCCCCATCTATATGATGTCATGTTCTAATATTCCAATCAGCTAAAATATCTAAATATGCTCCTTTTTATTTTTTAAATTACCATTTTGGACTCCCATATAGATTACAACCCATAATTTTCTTCTGTATGTACATAGACAATTTTATATTATGAAAATTGTTTTTCAGAATATTTTTAAGTGTGTCATTACAAATCTATACCTATGCAATTACATTTTGTGAACTTTTTCTCATTTCTATAGCGTGAGACTGATTATCTAATTTTATGACAAATCTTACACGATTTAATTTAGAGTTATAAAATCCTTGTTTGCAGGTATAAATATAAAAATAAAAGCAGTATTTAATAGATTAAGACTGGCACCTGGCCAATTTATGTCTCTTTTACAGTATCTTCGATCATAAAGCGCAAAATCAGTAAAAGTGTAGACAATTGTTTGTTGTAGATTCATACATATTAGAAATAAAAATAGCATAATCAAGACATTAAATTCACTGAATATGGAGGATAATTATTGGATACATATAGTCATCACTCATTATCACAGAAACTGTGCAGGCTCGTAGGCAGGTCTATGATAGGGAGGATCATTGGGGGAGGGCTAATGATAGGTAGAATTGTTGGGGGGGGGGCTAAATTGATTTTTAAACAATAGTGAAAAATGAAATAAACAACATTGTCTATTTTAACAGATAATTTAATAACTTTTTGGCATTTTCACCATATTCATTATTACAAAATTTATAAAAGATTGCGATATACATTCAAATTCAGAAATTATTTCATAGAAATTTGAAATATTTTAAAACTAGTAATCATTGTTAATAGGTGATTGACAGTAAGCCTCGTCAACAGATAATTATTCCTGTATTAAAGAAAATGTGGTATGTTTTTACCACACATTTCAACAAGAGATTATCTCAATAAAAATTTAAAGTAACAATTGATTGGTTGATCTGTAATATTGTCTGATATAACATAAATACATAGATATTATATAGAGAGTTCACATGATATCCATAATTTCTGGCATAACATTAAGTCATAGATATTATATTAAAGTACTCCATCCATCATCCCTGTTAATTGTAGGTTTCATTTTATGTATCCAACAGGCTTCCTTGATTTTCCTGTCTACTAAGCATTTACTCTTTTTGATAAATATTTTTGGATGTATATCGCAATCTTTTATCAATTATTTTGTAATATGGCGAGAATGCCAAAAATTTATTAAATTATCTCAAGTTAAAATAGTCAATGTTATTTACTTTATTTTTCACTATGTTCAATAAACTTCATTTTGCCCATGATTCTATTAAATTAAACAATGTATATAGTTGCAGTTAATTTTGGCGTCACACAATTAATTTGGGAGGAGGGCACACCACCTCCCCCCCCCCCTGGCTATGGGCTGGAAACCAATGATATAATTATCTTTGCTCAAAACACTTGAGCATATAAAAGAAAAAGGTGAAAGGGATAATTAATAGTATTTTAGAGTACACAAAAACGTAGTCGTGCAACTTATACAGGTCAGGTTTTAATTTGCAATTTTAAATAGATGTGATTTCAATTACACAAGACTCAATTACAATTAGAAACTTTCCCCTTCATGACCTTTAATAAAAGACAAGGAGGAAAATGGCTCCATACCTCCCCTCTCTAGCAGTGGTGGATCTTTATCATTTTATTTGGAAACCAGAATTGTACACAGAAACTGAATGGCATATCCACGATCAATATCCATCATTGGATAATAAATTGGTAGTTACCTATTAACAATATTGCCATTCCAATGCCAGTGGATTTTTCTGTCAAAACTGTTTTTTGGAAAATTTGGTAAAAATGAAGTCATTATAAAAACTTCATATAAGACATTTATGCCAGAATATATCTATTTTAATAATTTAAAACATTACTGAGATATAAAAATCTTCCAAACATAACTACAACAAAAAATTCAAACAACTGGAGAGATAAATTAAATGTTTTTATTTTGGAAAACAAATGTCATTTCTAGAAAATATGAAGGCTATTTGGAGATAGTATTTACAATTAAAGTTTCTAGTAATAATAATTAATAAGTCAAATATCCTATTCTTTCTTGCTTAGCCAAGCTTATTTATCTTCTCAGTCCTCAATCATGGGAATAGTGAGAATGGATAATAATTTTAAGACTTCACTGACATAAACAAAATAACATAAAAGGAATATTATTGAGGCCAGTTTGCTAACATATTTTTTTTCCAAATTTCATAGACTAAGACTAAGTGCCACAATTTTTTATATTAATATTGAAATTATTTAGGCATTATATTGTCATTAGAAAACACTAATCAAAAAGTTAATAATAGAGTAATAAAAAAATTAAAAACAAAAATAAAAGTAAAATAAGCAAAATGAGAAAAAATACCAAAAGAAAATGGAAAGACTACTGATATTTTGTTGAAAACATATTTAGGCTGATTAATGACTATCTTTCTTAATATTCTTATATTTTAATTATATTTTATATATTTTCTGTGACTTTTTTACATAAACTTATGAGTTTCCATTAATAAAGAAGCTTTTAAATATAAGATATATAAATTAGCAAAATTATTAATTTTGTTAGTGTGGCAATCAGTGTTAAGCACGTTTTGTAAATTTGCTCAATCTTAAGATTATTCTACTGCGCATTTAATAGATGAATTTTAAAATTTTGTTTAAAATAGATCATTTGCATCACTTAACATGACTGAGCATATTGTTGCCAAGCTTTGGTTGAAGCTTATAATTTGAAATTTATCATAAAAAATGATTTGCAAATGTCATGTATGAAATTACAGCAATCAGAAGTAGCATGGCACAAAACTTCATCAATATCAATTTTGTATTTCATTTGTGACATGGCTGTAGTCTAAAAATAAAGCAATAAAATAAATTGTTCTAGACCTAAATTACTCTTTATGAAAAAGAATCTTCACAAATAGATAGCACTATAATAGACACAAGTTTGTATAGTCATTGCCTTGCTGATAATTTAAATTTTGCAGGTTGATAACACATTGTGCAATAAACATTGTTATGGATTAGTGTGTGATGCATGAACTTCTCCAAAATATGAAGTTCAGTCTCACTAATATCAAGAATAAGATGACATTTTAATTTTCCACTATATATCTGCATTGCCCATCTTCTCATATTTTAAACTACAGAGTAATCATGTGCTTTAGCCATATTGTATTATGAAAGGGACAAAATCATGACAGTTAATAATTATAAACAAAAATGAGCCGTATTGACAGCTAATTTTACTACATGATTGCCTATCTACCTATTTCCCCCTAAAATTAATCAAAATAATATATCAGATTCTAACATTGTCTGTCATAACTTTTCCCCTTGCACTATTCCAAAAATACTCCGGAAATGTGTTTCAACTAATTCAAAAATGTTAACCTTTGTCTATCCAGACAATATAATTCCATTTTCCATTTTAGCATAGCAACTGTACCCTCATTCCACCTTTTATCATAACATATTAAAGAATTCTAACTTATTCAACTATAATAGCCCTTATTAACTTGTAACATATTTTATCCAAAAGGTTTATAATTTATTTACTATGATTTTAAACAATTAGAACATGTGATATTTTTATAATAATTATTCTATATAATTCCTTATTAATGCCTATTTTATAAATGAGAATTATATTAATATAATATATATATAATATAATTAATATTAAATATTTTTTTAGAAATATCTGCACAATATAACTGAGCTTTAAAACAATATGAATATTAAGCCATTATATTCTTTTTGGTTTTAAAATTAAATTACTTAATAATATATTTTGGCCATAATTTTACATTAATTGATATAATATTTTTCAAGTTATGTTATTCCTTCTGAACTTCAGATTTCTGAATTATGGCTGCCCAAAAACTTTTTGCCCCATTCAAAAAGATCCCACAACAAGTGAAAAATGTTCCGCTGTTTAAGAAAGCTCACGATGCAAAGTATTCAAAATACAGAGCTGAGCTATATGGCTGTCATCTGGTTAGTTTAATCAATTTTTTGTTTACTTGCAAATGTTGTTATTTACCTACCATTTTTTATATTATTTGCCAGAGTTCCAATTATGGCTTTCCTGACTATCCTACTGCAATCGCCTATGAACCAACTCTTCAACTGGTGGCAATTGCAACTGCAAAGGGTGACTTGAAAATGTAAGTCTGCCAATGTGATTTGGATAAGACTTGAACGCAGGAATGCCAATCCTATATAAACTTTTGAAATGCGGTGAAGTGTCGTTACAGAGTGTTGGGTGATATTTCCGGGAAAGAAGACAAATATTAATGGATGTGTGCAAAGTGACAGGGTAGCTAAAAAGAAAACGTATTGGAAACTGAAAAACATGAAACTGGTCAATAGTTTTTTTGACATGTTAGTGTAAGTCAGGGGACCTTGGGAATTAGCAATATGGGTAGGCAAGTGGGAGGTATCTGGAAAAGAGGAAGACCTAGACAGGACTGGATGGTAAGTCAAGGGACCCTGGGAATTAGCAATATACGTGGGCAAGTGGAAGGTATCAGGAGAAGAGTAAGACCTAGACACGACTGGGTGGTAAGTCAGGGGACCCTGGGAATTAGCAATATGCGTCAGCGTAGGGGAGTGGGAGGCATCTGGAGAAGAGGAAGACCTAGGCAGGACTGGGTGGTAAGTCAGGGGACCCTGGGAATTAGCAATATGCGTGGGCAAGTGGAAGGTATCCGGAGAAGAGGAAGACCTAGACACGACTGGATGGGCGCGACAATGTGTGAAAAGAACAGGACTACTAGATTTTAGGAAGAATGATTGTGTTGAGGTGCAAGTGCGCCAAACGCTCGAGTGACCACAGTTTTTTTTATTCACTTGGTAGTGTCTCTCTATTGAAGACACTTTGTCTACTATTAAATGATTGATTTTTTCGGTTCTGCAATTAGTTTTTTAGTTTAACCCAACTCTGATTTGTAGAGATTGATTTTATTGGTGTATTTATTGCATTGGTTTTTCAGTCTTGGTGCGACTGGCGTTGAATTCAACGCTGTCCACTCTGGCCATGCTGAAGTTTGCAAAGTTGTCTTTATTCCCAAAGAAGTAAGTTGAATGGTCCGGTGATTTTTTTAGAAACCAAGCAGAAGTGATTAATTGGGATTTTTAATTTCAAATTTAACATCATTTGGTCACTTTTTGTGATAATTAAGTACCTAGCATGTAAGGTTTCGTACCGAGTAGTTAGTGGCAGGGCTATCCAAATGTCGCCAATTCGAAAGTGCATAGAAACTACACGCACCGTGCACAATGGCAGCAAAGAGGTCAGACAGATTGTACAATTCGATTGGCTTCTTTCATTAATAACGCCTCCTAGACATTTTCATCACAGACCAGGGGCCTGTTTCGTAGAACTGTTAGCAGCTCCTAAATTTACCTATATCTTCACTACTAAATTTTAAGCACCACGACCTCTTCCTCAATGTGTGTCTGTTTATAAGTGGGCAAACCGGCTCACCACTTGCTGGCAATATATTTTTTTATTATCCCTTGCGCATTCAACGATCTATTGTTATCCATATTTCGCACGACCGCCCACTTTTTTGTAGGTGAATTCCTCTTCGTCTGTGTGCACGGTCCATCCAGTGTTGTGATATCGATTGCCGCTATTTTACGTGGCTAAAGAATCATTCTCATTGGTCAACTAAATTTAGCTCCTTGTATTAGCAGCTGCTATTTTATGAAACAGACATTAGCAGAGCAGCTATTCAGGAGCTTCTAACTGCTAAATTTTCTGAAACAGACTTTAGCAGAACGGCTATTCAGGAGCTTCTAACTGCTAAGTTTTCTGAAACAGACTTTAGCAGAACAGCTATTCAGGAGCTTCTAACTGCTAAGTTTTATGAAACAGACTTCAGCAGAACAGCTATTCAGGAGCTTCTAACTGTTAAGTTTTATGAAACAGACTTTAGCAGAACAGCTATTCAGGAGCTTCTAACTGCTACGTTTTCTGAAACAGACTTCAGCAGAACAGCTATTCAGGAGCTCCTAACTGCTAAGTTTTATGAAATAAGCGCCAGTACTCAATTAGCGGCTTCTGGGATAGAACCGATAGAACCTTTTACAGCGGTATTTCAGAAGCCTGGCTAGTGCTAAGACAAATAACTAATCTAGCTAGCCCGAAGGTCGAAATGTTTGCGCGCAAATAGTATAACAATCTGTTTTCTCATTGCCTGACACACGCAGGCATACACTGCTATTAGCTGATGATACCTGCATCTTTCTAATCTGTGACAATACCTAACAAAGGATTTGCCTGTTTGTGGCCAGACTTGCGACTCTGACTGCGCCCGAGCAAATTAATGTGTGATCGTTGCCAAGTGTTGTTATTCACTATTTATGCATTAGTTACAACATCGATCCTTCAGAGACACTTGGACCGTCGTCAGACTGATTGGTGACAAAAGGTTGAGCCCCTCCTGACTCAATATGGAAAATGATTTTTAGTCATGGAAATTTTGACTTAATGTAACATTTAAAAAAAATTCAAGATGAAATTTGAATTGTCATTTGATAATAATCAATCCCGCAAGACCTGACGGAACATAAAAACTGGCTAAATCAGCATCACAGAGTTGTAAAAAAGTATAGTTCTTATTCACTGATATCCGTCAAACCACTAAATAAACCAATGTGGAAAATACAGTGCCTTGAGCGCTTATATCAGCAAAAAATTTCCTAATAATTACGAGTGACTTGGAGTGATTATTTCACTATGCTCATTTGTACGTATAGCAATGTTAAAATACGCGTTAAGTGAAGTATTATGGTTTTGTAAAACGTTTAAAATCATAATATACAATATAGGTATATATATAGTTTTTCATGTGCGGACTGTAAATCGTCACACTATATAGAAGAATTCATCTTGTTTTATATAGCACGCTATAGCCTGGTTTGTAATATATACCTCGCGCTAAATTTTCAGCGACTTAGCACCGAGTGCTAAGTTAGCACGCACGCCTTCTGCGGTACCACTTAGCACTAGCACAAAGAATCTAGTCTTAGCATGCGCATTTTGGCCTTAGCCCAGCTTCTATAATACCACTGTTATTAGAGTCTGAGTACGGGTTCCCAGTTAATTAATGCCCAGTGACAGCTGTCCGTGAGCGCGGCTGTAGGGGTCTGTTGTATTGATTTGATTTATCAGGAGCGTGCATCATCTCTTTTCGCCCCAACCCTCTCCAGGGCCGTCTGATCAGTCTGACTAGTGACAACAAGATCCACTATTGGGAGTACGATGAGAACCATCATCCCCCCGTGTGGACCCAGCTCAAATCGATGGAATTACCAGACAAGTAAGTAAGACAAAGCCTCCACCGGGTGGTGTAGGTGCGATAATGATGTGTTTCATCACCACTGTCACTTTTCAGTAGTTTAGCCTCCCAAATTAAAAAATAATAATTTTCGTCCAGAAATATATGGATTTTTATCAGAAATATCAAGGACTGAATCTTCTGGAAAGGCTTACCTCCCCCATCACGGTAGATATCGTTGCGCCAAACTCATTCAAATTCTTCTAAATAACCAACTTGCCCCATTCGTTCCAAAAAGATTCGATTCCTTGGCTGATCTGGTTTGCAGTTGGAAACCAGGTATGGATTGCTAATGAGGCCCAAGGAGGACGAAACCAAGTATAGATCACTGATGAGGCCTAACGAGATCGAAACCAGGTATGGATTGCTAATGAGGCCCAAGGAGGACGAAACCAGGTATGGATTGCTGATGAGGCCTAACGATATCGAAACCAGGTATTGATTGCTAATGAGGCCCAAGGAGGACAAAACCAGGTATAGATCGCTGATGAGGCCTAACGACATCGAAACCAGGTATGGATTGCTAATGAGGCCCAAGGCGGACGAAACCAGGTATGGATTGCTGATGAGGCCTAACGATATCGAAACCAGGTATGGATTGCTGATGAGGCCTAACAAGGACGAAACCAGGTATGGATTGCTGATGAGGCCTAACTAGATCGAAACCAGGTATGGATTGCTAATGAGGCCCAAGGAGGACGAAACCAGGTATGGATTGCTGATGAGGCCTAAC
>JAUYWV010121470.1:0-11728 GCA_032274565.1 Nematoplana nigrocapitula
ACGTGAATTTGCATTGAAATCAATAGTAAACCATTTTTTCTACCACCCAGAGAAAACGAAACAACGGGGAATTCCCCACAGTGAGACGTCTAGATAATCTATTTAAAGTCTTTGAGTTAAATAGAGAAGAAAAGTTTCAAATTTAAACTGGCCAATTAGGTAGCAACTCAGCTCGGTTGACCTTTCTTGTGTCTAGACATCTACTGTAGTCGCGTGTAGATTGTGAACAAATTTGAACTGACCAATTAGGTAGCAGCTTAGCGCGATTGACCTTTATTGAGTCTAGACATCTACTGTAGTCGCGTGTAGACTGTGGCCAAATTTGAACTGACCAATTAGGTAGTAACTTAGCTCGGTTGTGTCTAGACATCTACTGTAGTCGCGTGTAGACTGTGAACAATCTAGATACACTTATGGCTGTACGAATTGCGTTGTTTTAGAATGTAACTCCAAACGTCCTACCTACACAATTTATGGGCACTGGCTTGCTAATCAGGTGCCGTATTGATTTTAGAGTACTGACATTGAGAATTTTGTTGTATTGGTTGGTCGGGGACTGTGTCCAATCAACTACTCCTGGTTTGCCCTCCCCTGTGTCCGCACTCTACCTCTCTGGCAGGCAATTCAGAAGATCTTGGACGCCCTGGTTGAGGAGAAGGAGATCACGGAGAAGGTCTATGGCAAGCAGAAGGTGTATGTCCTGGATCAGGTGACTGTCCTCGCATTCCTCCACCCAGATGTCTCCATCCATTCGCGCAGTTTTCTCCTCCTCTCTCTCACCACTCTTTTATTTTCTTCTACTTCTCTCTCTCCTCTTTTTTCATTTTTCTTTCTACTTCTCTTTCCTTTCCTCTACTTCTCTCTCCTCTCCCTCATTCTCATCCCCTACTGCTTTCTCTGTGTGTGTAGTCCAAATTACCCGATGTGAACGAGGTCGAGCTGAAAGAAATGGATGCCAAGATCGGCGAACTGCAGCACAACCTCAAAGCGGAAACTGCCACCTGTCAGCAGATCGAATCGGGTAAGGGCCTTGTTCTCTCTCTGTGCGTGTTGTCAGTATGAGCTCTGACGTATCCGACGCGTTTCCACTTTTGTCCTCTATGGTGTTGGTGGTTGATTGATTGATTGAATAAACGCGCCTGCCGCGAATGGCTAAAGAGTCCTCCGCGCCAGCAGGACCGCTTCTCTCTGGTGGGTTGTCAACACCGAAAGTGGAGGGCGCGCACATACGAATAGTTCCAAGTTCAAGGCCAGATTCCTGGGGCACTCCTGGAGCCAGTGCTGCAGAGTTTGCGGAGATCCCGGACAGTACTTACAGTAGGGTCAACGACCTGAGGAGGGTGGAGTGGCCACTCCTGGCCTGGCAAGCATAATTTCTTCCTTTCTTGTGAGGTTGAGTTCTTTTGGCTTAGAGTTGTACACTTCTTTGACCCTAGGGTTCTCCGGTTGTGGGTCGCAGATCTTTGCTTTGATGTGGCTGTACGCGTACTTCAGCGGAATGGGGGCCGGAATTTCCTTCTAAGTAGTGGCTTCGTTGACTGCTTGGTCTGCCATTTCATTTCCTCGAACTTCAACGAGTCCAGGAACCCATTGGATAGTTACGTCGTTCGGGAGGGCATGCAGCTCCCTGGAGATGTAAGCAACCTCTGCGGAGTTGCTGGCCAGGGCATTCAGTAGAGATTGGCTGTCAGAGCAGATGAGAACACTCTCGCCTCTAGTGACGGTTTCTTTGACCGCTCTTATCGCAATGCGCAGGGCGATAGCTTCCTCTTCAGGGGAGTTGGTCATATGACTTCCCCTCTTCGTGATGATCTGAAGAATGGTAGGGTGTTCGGCCGGACCCGTTGTGATAACCGCAGCTGCCCCTCCATCGCTGGTGCACCCGGTGGCTGAACCATCTTTGTAGATGGTGATATCATTGCGCAGCCTGTTGGTGGTTTCGATGGAGACTTTCCTGAGCTGTTCCTGTGAGTCCTTCTTTGTTTACCGCAAGCGTCGCCGAGATGTTGACGTCGTGTTCACTGACTTCAAACTCTTCTATTTTCCATCTCTTCGATCGGGCTTTCTTTGACGAAATTCCTTCAGCTGTTGCGTCGAAGTCTGTGTTTTGTTTCTTTGACGAAATTCCTTCAGCTGTTGCGTCGAAGTCTGTGTTTTGTTTCTTTGATTAGGTGATCGTCGTGTCTTGGGTGTTCTGGGGAGGAGGTGGAGCGCCTTCTCCTTGCTTTTCCTGATCAGTCTTTTGCTGTGAGTGGCATATGAGATGATACCTGACTCTTTTCGAAGTGCTTTCCGCTGGCGTTGTTTTGAGTTGGCCTGTTATCTTTTCTAGTGTGCTTTTGACCATGGCATTGTAGACTCTTTGTCGCAGACATGTTTTGTTTGGTCAGAGAAGGGAAGAGATCTGTCGACATAGGCGCCTAGTATTCTGGGCGTGTCTACATTCGGAATTCTCACGTTGTCCAGAGTAATGGCCGGTTTGAACTCGGCTTCGTGCGTTTTAGTTGAGTAGAAAGCGACTTCGCTCTTGTTGTTGTTGAATGTCATTGTTTTGGCTTTGCTCCGGTAGCCACTGCATCTACAGCGTTCTGTACTCTCTCCGTCGCCGCTTCTTTGTTGTTGTCGGTGGCATACAGAGTTACATCGTCCGCATATTGAGTCGTCTCGTTGATATCGTTGAACAAGAGCGGCGCAAGCACCGAACCCTGTGGGACGCCTTGACCGATGGTTCTGTCCTTCCCTGTGGTGCCGTTTGTTCTGACCGCTCCTTGTCTGTTTTGAAGAAAGCCACAAATCCACTTGATGTATTTCGGGTGAAGGCCGTAGTTGGCTAGGGTGTTGAAAAGTTCTTGTCTCCAGACCCTATAGCATAAGCTTTCGAATAATCAAACTGAGTCAGGACAGTTCGTTTGCTAGGCTTATGCTGGAAGCCATCACTTATGCTTTGGGTAATTTTGAGGATTGCATCCTGGCAGCCTCTGTACTTGCCGAATCCTTGTTGGTTGTTGCTCAGCCGTCCTCTAGCTTCAGCGATGTTGTATATTCTATGAGCCATCATGCGTTCGAAAACTTTGACGATGCTTGACGTGAGGCTGATTGGACGGTAGGAGGCGATATCAGCTGGGGATGGTAAACCCCTCGACAACAAGGGGCTCGATCGCCGGGATGAAATCACACTCCACCAACTGCGGGTGGGGCACTGCCCCTTGTCCACAGCCTACCGGAACTGTTGCCCGAGGTGCGGGGACGACAACGACTCAATTTCCCACATTCTTCTTCTCTTTCCTTGCCACTTCTCTCCTCCGCTCCCACTTTTTCGACCCCTTTCCCGATCTTTCCATTCTGAGCCATGACCCGGTCATGGTGAGGGATTTCCTACGCGCGGTTGGGTTGCTCACGCTGTCCCCCGAATGTCCGGCCGGTAGGACACACATAAGATACTACCAGTAGTCTATCGCTTTGCGGTACAATTTCTAATTCACTCTTATACTTTGTTTATCAGGGAGGCGGTGGAATTTCCTGCGTTTTGCAGGATGGGTTTGTCTTCGAGAAGGCTGGCGTAAACATTTCCGTTATTGATGGCACCCTGTCACCAAGTGCTGTAAAACAGATGCGTTCTCGGTAAGTTCTCTTCACCTAATATTCCAGTTTCTATTATATAACTTTGCAAAGAATTGTTGAAATATTTATTTAGTGCACGATGAGACGCTGAAAAAGGGTGGAGAAAGGCAGGGAACCTACTTCAGGATTCTGATCTCTTTAAAATAGTGCACTCTGTGAAGAACATTAAAATCTTTCTAACCCTATGCAGATTTATTTATATATTCATTCCTTTATCTCTTCTCAGTGTTTAAAGACAAATAAAATTCAGTGTCAGTTGAATACATAATTATATGGAGAAGAGAGCACGAATTATGGTGATGTGAATAAGCAATAGGAATAAAGACGAATTTTATGTTGATCAGTCGTGGCACATTTTACTCACAGAATCCAGTAACACTATTTAGATGTTAAAATCGTTTGAAAAATATATTTATCCTATTTTGTGTCTGGCCACCACTGATTGCGTCATTGCAACGAATATAGAATATCTCCTAGTCGAAGTAGATATTGTTCCCCTAGCATATCGACATAAAGCCATGATGGCCAGAAGGCTAGAAAAATGAAGAAAATGTCTGAGGACGACCCTTACATACCATGACCAGGGGACCTATACCAGATGGAAGGCTCAAAATTGTTGAATCTCTGAAAGAGAAAGCAAGAACGACCACTGGAAGAGATCACCTACGATATGTGAAGAATGGAAAGAGAATCAATATTCATGCACAGGCCATACCCCATGGATCGATACCACGCCGCTCAATAACATCAATTTCTTTCCAAGCCTCGACATTAAAGTCACCTCACCAAATGGATGCCAGCCTCTTTGTGGTGGTGGGGTCCCGATCTGGGGGCCGAAATGGACATTCCCTCCTCCTGGGCCACTCAGTTGCCTGGCCTTTCACCGTAGGTTGAACTGCAACCCACTTCCTAAAGTTCCTCTACCTTTGGGCAGACTTACACAATACTTGCTTCACCCGCCTTCTAATTCTAATTCTTCTCTTTAGTGCGTGCATCCATCTCGCAACAACCGTGAAGAGGCGGACATCCATGACATCCACTCTTTTGGTGGCGATTTAGCTCTGATCAAACACGGTCTTTCCTACTCCAACCCTATCACTGACGTATCCACCTCTTCCCCTACTCTGACTTCCAATCTATCTCCCTGTTATCTTTCCTACTCCAACCCTATCACTGACGTATCCACTTCTTCCCCTACTCTGACTTCCAATCTATCTCCCTGTTATCTTTCCTACTCCAACCTTATCACTGACGTATCCACCTCTTCCCCTACTCTGACTTCCAATCTATCTCCCTGTTATCTTTCCGCTTCAACCAGTCTTATCTTCTTAAACATCTACTCCTCCCCATTAGGGCTTCATCCTCCGACACTCGAACGCAATGTTTCAACACCGCTATATTTCATCTGAGCCAAACTCCTTTATCATTGGTGACTTGAAGGCTCACCAACTACCTGGGACTCCTTCGTTTTAATCCTGACCCCATTGGAACTCTCTTGACGACTTTATTAGTAAGTCGACCCTTATTTGTTTAAACAATCCTTCTCAGGCAACTCTAATTTACCACACTTCTGGTTCATGATCCTCCCCAGACCTCTATTGCACCGGCATCTCTCGCTCATCAGTGTTCTTGGTCCACTGTTGAGGACTTAGGATCCGATCATCTCCCTATCTCTTCCACTTTCCGCCCCAACAGACAACCACCTTCATTTAACTACAAAAAGGCTGATTGGAGTTCATTCGCCAACTGTCCTGATATCTTCCACTCCCCTAACGACGCTACTCACACCTTTACCACCCTTCTTAGCGCGGCTAGATAGTCCATTCTCTTTATTCGCACTTACCATGCTCCCGAAGCCTGGTGGACTTCGGAAGTGGAGGAAGCTGTCTTTGTCCGACGCAGAGCTTATTCCAAAGTTCACCTCGATTAAAACCATCGAGCCCCCTACATTCCCACCAACAGATACGCTTCAGCCACCATTACCAAATTTAAAGCCCAAGCATGGCAGGCAACCGTCTCCGCTTTAAACCCCCACACCAATCCCCGCCATGTTTCCGTATCCATCCAAGTTTTCCCGGCCTTCCTCTAAGTCATTTTGTCTTTTGTTCCCGGTGCTAGAAGTAATATCGAGAATGTTAACAAGTTGTCGTACTACTATTCTTGCATCGTTTCTCGCTCGAGAGAAATGCGTTTTCTTCGTAACCTTCGTTCCTCTCAGTGCAATGTCTCAGACCACCCTACCTTCTGTTCACGTTTCTCACTTCGGGAACTCTCCCAAGGCCCAAGTCTCTCTTAAAATTTCTTCCTCTAAGACTACTGGTCCTGATTTGATTTCTAACCCCCTTCTTCAAGCACCTTCCTGACTGTGCTCTTGACTTTCTGCTTTATCTTCAACTCTTCTTGAACAAACGGAGATTTTCCTTCTTCAAAGAAACTCTCCAACATCATCCTCATTACAAAACCTAATAAACCCGCTGACTCTCCAGCTTCATTCTGGCCCATCTCTCTCGCCTCTTGCACATCTAAAACTCTTTGAGCTACTGGTCCTCGCTCGCCTATCTTACTTCGTCGAATCTAACAACTTCCTCTCTAAATACCAATCCGGCTTTCCCCCAGGCCGATCTACCTTCGATTAAATCCTTATTCTAGCCCAATCCATTGTCGATGGTTGACAGGGACGCCGGTAAATAAAAAGATGCTTTTATACAAATGCACTGAATGAAAGCCATTTAAAAAGGAAAAAGCGCCATATGGTGTCGGAAGATGGCTTAATCTTTGACAAAACACGCAGTGGTTTTGAATCATCCCGCTAACATATTTATTATTTTCTGTTTTAGTTTGAAGGATGTCGATGAAAGCAAATCCTATCCATTCTTTGCATGTGGAATCAGCTCTGTGGTACACCCAGTGAGTGTTTAATATATTCATTCACTATTTGATCTAAGTATATAATATGAATTTTTACGTTAGTAAAATAAGATTGATTTACTCTATTTCACTCCCCCCCGCTACAAGATTTTTTGCAGAGCAAAAATTTCTTCTGGAGGGGAAGGTGGTGAACTAGAGTTAAGCAAGCTTAGGGTCAGGTTAAACAGTAGTATGAGTAATTCATTATATTACTTTTACACTATTTGTTTTTTATAAATGCATTTTTTCTCGTTTTTATTATTTTTTGGGAGAAAGGCTGGATCCTCCGAGTTGACAAGTAGAGCCGAGTTAAACGTGAATTTTGGCCTAGATTTCAGCTGGCTTAGAGTTGGAGTTCAGATTTTGGTTAGTCTAAAGTTCAACTGGTTTATAGTGGGTTAGAGTTCAGAGTTGGTTGGCCTGAATAACGGTTTTATGAAAAAAATAGTTCACCTGGCCTGACGGATTAGAGGGGGTGAACTCGAGGTATGCAGACTCATTCTAGTTACCTTGAATTTTACACATAAAAATAGCATTCTTAGATATATTTAATAAATTATTATTTGAACTTGTGGTTTGAGTTTATGTACTGTATATTATAACTTATTATGAAAATTCTGAGAAGTATTACAGCTTTATATCTCAGTGTTTTCATTGATAATATAGCTATTTTGTTAACTGTAGATTTTTATTCATGGCTAATTAAATAGAGGAATCCGCATGTACCAACAATTCATTTCAACCTGCGCTACTTCGAGGTGGATCACAGAAATGGGAAAAAGAGTTGGTGGTTCGGTGGAGGGACAGACCTCACGCCATGCTTCCTTGTTGAAGAGGTAAAAGTGAGCTATAGTGTATTAGATAAATAATGCATTTCATTACCTAAACGATAAGCAAACCTGCACCAATAGATGCAATGACATATGAAAGGTGATCAGCGTTAATTGATAACAAGGTTTAAAGTAGATATATTTGGGTAATTAAATTACGATTAGTTTTAAGACTAGTGAGGGGTTTGTTGAGAATTCTTTTTATTGCTATTAATTAAAGGAAAGAAAACTTTGATAAAAAGAAGAAAAATATGTTCAATAAATATCATGTTTAGGAGCAGAATGACCAATATGCCGAAAAGGTTTTTCAGTTAAATATTTAATTTTAGTTAGTTTTTATCAAGGATTTTTACTAAGAATAGGATGTGAGAGTCCAAACTTGAAAGTTTAAGGCCCTGTAACAGATAGGTTATGAGAAAATGATGGGTAACTTATTTACGTAAAAGTGTTTATATTTTCTTATTGTGAATTGGGTAAACCTGAGAATAAACTTCATAAATGTAATTATTTAACAAAGAGTTAAGTGTTATTTTATCAAAGAGTGAAGATATGCTTTTAATTAAATAAATTCATTTCAGAGGCATTAAGATCCCTATGACATGATGTCTTTCCTAAGAAGGCTATGTTAAGTTTTATTAGAAGAGAGAGAGAAAGACGCGCCATTATCAGGAATTTTGAAAGCTAAAAAGATTGAGGAATATCAAGATGACATACATACATAGTTTTATACTGTCACAGTGTTGATTATCGCCCGGGATTTAACCCGCAAACCTTTGCCGATTAGAGAGTTCGTGAGTAACCTACCCAACCCAATCGGTCAACTATTGCCGGTGTACTGGTACCGGTTTCTCCTCTGCTATGCTCTCTAAAACATTTGTAACCTAAACTCCGTCTAGTCAGTGATCGCATAAGTAACCTACATTGTACTGTTTTTATCGCAGGATGTGAAGCATTTTCATTTAACTCTGAAAAAGGCTTGCGGAGAAACATATTACCGCAAATTCAAGAAATGGTGTGATGACTATTTCCACATAAAGCATCGAGGTAAGCATGATTATAAAGTTAATTTAACGATTAAATAATGACTCATGAATTTCTTTCTCCCGTTGCCATAGAAGTGGCTTTTGTCCATAAACCAATACTATGTGACACAATACAGTATATCTTTGCAGCAGTATGAATTATCCAACTTTTGCATATTAATTGTCCAATATTGCTCGAAAATATTGTGTGATCTGTGTTTAGTAGTGGTATGCTCGCTGTATAAGCACGCGTTCGCGTAGTGGTGCAGCGAAGACACAACAAACTATCGCACGAGACGAGCTGTTATATTCTGTTATTTATTATGTTGAATGAAAGATTATAAAACACGCTACAATACAACAATAAAATTTGTCCAAGAGTTATAAAACAGAAGGCCATAGGGTTCCGTTCTCGGCCTTGCTCTCGTTTTTCTTTTCATTGACATCTCATCTCACCTCCCCCATTTGTGTGTGCATCTTTCACTACGCGGATGACCTGGCTATATATTTTTCCTTTAGATTTTTTAAACAATAATACGATTTTTAAATTTTAAATTACACAGTGACCCATGAAACTGTAGAATAATGATACAATGTTTTATTTACAAAACATTTGAAATGTTAATTTGGATGTAACTTTAAGACTGTTCTTTGACATTCTCAAATCTAAAGGATTCCCAGTGGGGCCCATCCGTCAGAAAGCATTCCTCTTATTTTATTCTATTCTATTTACCGAACATACAAATATATACATACATAAGACACTCACATTATTATTATTATATATTCAGGAGAAAGACGTGGAGTTGGTGGAATCTTCTTTGACGACCTTGACAATCCAGATGAGGAGGATGTCTTCCAGTTTGTCAAGGTTTGATATAAAACGTTTTTCTATCATTTTAGTGCGATCGGATTTTGAGTAAAATAATAATAGTTTTATGCTCTCTCTTCATGATACCCTACATCAGCCTCCTTATACTTCAACTTCCTTACTCTTATCACCCTCACTATTTAGAGTTGTTTCTCGTGATCAAGTGGGTAGCCGCCTATGTTTGTGCTCACTCTTTGGGTTTCATTACTACTGTTTATATACGTGTCACTGGCTGTTCCGAGCCAAGCTGTTTCTGCGTATTACGTCACGGATGTGATGTAACCCAAGTACATAGAACTTAGATCTTGGTTTGAGTTTCCCTAATTCTTGTTACTTAGTGCCTGTCTATCTGTCTGTCTTGTGTTCGTTATATCCTCCTAAGCCATCAGTCGGAGAGAGCTGAAATTTTGTGTACAAACACTTTGAATGGCGGGACAGTTCATTCACTATAATTTATGTTTTCTCTCTCATTCGTATGAGGGCAACATGTTCCGCTTTGGGGTCCATTTTAGGCCCTTTCGAGCCTACCAAAACTATACGTAACTTTTATACCTGTTCATGATATACGATCTTAGTAAAATTTTGTGGAAATAAAGAACACCTTACGTCGCAGTAAAATCATCACTGACATCAGGCATATTGCATTTCCCATGGTTTATTGATCGATTTGTTGTAACACATACGCAAAATCTCCAAATTTTCATTACTGATTCGAGCAAAAGGAGGCGGTGCTGCTCGCTTGGCTCACTCTTTAGTGTCCATAGCAGTTCGGCCCGCATCAATCAATCAACAACAGCAACAATTGAAATGGCAATTTGTAAGGATCCTGCCAATAAAAACATTGTTTTACAAAAGTTAGAAAAAACTAAACTTCTAATCATTTTAAAAAATAAATATTACTTTTTTACTTTAGTCATGTGCTGAAGCTATTATTCCTTCCTACATTCCGCTGGTCAAGCGACATATGGGGGATCCATACTCTTATGATGACAGGTGCGTATGTGTGGTGAGTTATTATTACATTAATGTGTAGCAACCAAACTTACTTTATAATAATGCAGCGTGAGATATATAAATGAATCTGGTAATGTATAGGGTGATACGTTAAACATTTTTTAATATTATGATTCAATTCCATTCTTTTTTAGACAGTGGCAGCTATTGAGACGTGGACGTTATGCTGAATTCAATCTAGTCTATGACAGAGGTACAAAGTTTGGACTGGCCACACCTGAGGCACGCATTGAGAGTATCCTAATGTCGCTGCCGATGTATGCTGTGAGTAATTCTCACTCTCCTAATTACGACCTGTAGGTCGATCCATTTAGATTATTGCAAGAGCAACATTAGAGATTATTATAGCTCGTCAATTTTTTTTATCTTACGGCGATATGTGTAGCTTGACAAAGCAGGAGGATTTGGTGGTCAGCGTTTTGTACGCAGTGCTTTTAATCATGCCTGGGTCTTGCCTTCTAACCCAATTAAGGTGGATAGTATAGAGGTTGTTCAGTATAGCAAATATGATTCCGGATCAATATAGGCTGATTTACACATTGCTATATATATGCAGTCATGGCCAGAATGGACGGTACACCTATATAATAATTATTTTTCATTTGATTTTAATTGAACATACATTGTTTCTTTCTGACTATTTCTCATTGTACATAAAACAGAAATTACGTACATCATTTAGAGAGTATTTTATAGGTCAGTATTTACAATATTAAAATAGAGGACGTTCATTCTGATATAAGATAGACATTATAAAATGTCACAAACAGCTATAGTAATATTACTTACTGAACTGGTGGATGAAGGACAATTAACTAATACTTGCTTAACGTTGCTTATTTGGAAACACAACACCAAAGTAAAGCGTGAAATGTTTATGATTAATTACATGCTTGCTGTATATCAGGGTGGCCAGGGGTACGTGAATTTCACGTATGTACGTGAATGTACGTAAATTCCGTCTTTTGTAGGTGAGTGTACGCGAATGTACGTGAATTTTAACGATGTACGTGAATTTTAAATCATGTACGTGAATGTACTTAAATAAAGTCTGAATATTAAGAAAACGAAAACAATGGTAATAAGCAAAAAGAACCTTGACGGAGTGCACACAGCTTGCAAAGAATAGAAAGTTTTGGCGATCCATAGTCGTCAACCTCCAGAATGTAGATGGCACTAATGATTGATTGATTGAAAGTCTGTAATTAAATGTCGTTTTTCTTATTTATTTTCATGTTTGGTAATAAAGACTGTATAATTCCACAGTATAGTAATGTGTCAAAGTTGTGTCTAAGCCTTTTTATAACAAAAAGTATTATGTGCCTACTCTGTTATGATCAGGGGTGTCGGAACGTTTTTCAATCTGGGGGTGCTCATACAAAAAAGGGCACAATTATTTTTGAAAAGGCACACTAAGCCAAGTTTTACTAAATGTATTCGGAACGGTAGTATGTCAACCTTTC
>JAUYWV010121481.1:0-20413 GCA_032274565.1 Nematoplana nigrocapitula
ATTTAGGACATTAGGAAGGTGGTCGGAGGAAGTAATGGAGTGGTTAACTGGAATAATTGGGGTAATTATACTATTGAGATGTTTCACAAGATCTGTAGATCAGAATATTACCTATATCGGTAAGAATAACCGCCACCTACACACTCGGGTTATGAAAAACCGTATTAACTACAGAAAAGGACACGACATTTCTGAATGACAAGTGGTTCAGCACCGAAACGACAGCAGAGAAATTCTGCACTAACTTTACATAGGCACTAATACACCCCACTGTGGAGAGAAGACTGTTGCATTTAGTGCCTGAATTACCGAGCATAAGTTGCTGACAGACCTATTAGCTGTTGCGAACCCACTTAATCCGAAGATGGTGCACTTCAAGGGCCGAGATCTGATGCAAGTCACGGCGCTGAGCTGATAATTATAATAACCAGAAGCACAGTTAATAATATTTTATTCACCTAAGTATTATTGAAAATACTAAGTTTTACGAGAGGTACAGTAACGTTTGTAATAATTAGATTTCTAGACTTCTGCTTGTTTTTCGCCCCCTAAGAGTCCGCTTTGCGAGGAAATGTTTTTATATCTTCGGAAGACGCTCAACAGGAAATCGTGCAAATTGGTTCGCCTCCAAGGAGCCAGAAATTACCAGATCATTGGAGAAGATGTATTATTGATCATGGGGCAACTACTTAGAACATTTATGTGACTCTGGCTTCATGTTTCGCGTTTCTGTTTATTGAATCTGTTCAAAACCTTATCGTTCAACTAGAGTATTTTTATAAAAAATAGAATACCTTCATATCACCGATATTTATATCAGTTATTTTTTTGCCAGCTACGAAAATATTTGCTTTAATTTAACGAATATTTCAGTTAAAAAATCAGCTATTATAATTATATATATTTTCAAGAAGCATTTCCTCTATTCTTTCATCGTCGATTATTATTGATAGTGTTTGTTTTCGGTATCCAGGAATTGATTCGTCTCCTGTTTAGAAGAATTTTTTTCACGGAAACCCTATCATCTAATATATTGTATACTGTATATAAGAAACTCACCACCGGCAGCGACGCGTTTGCTTCTCGAATATATTTCTTGACTTGCCTCTCACGTTTGTGTGCGGTGCAAACGATTCTAATTTATCGCCGACTTAGCTGCCCTGCCTTAGACATCGAACTAATCTGGCGTAGCTTTCCCTCTTCCATCCCCCTGTTTTCTGAATAGTCCACATCCCGCTCACGTAAACTATACGTGCACAAATATCTAATTCAAACATTGTATTACCCCCAAACAGATGATTAATAATTTTTAATGAACAAACTTTATACAGACAAAAAATGAAATAAAATAAAACAGTATCATAGAAGATGAAATATCTGCAAACCAGCTATATAAAACATTAACACCATTTCGGTAATCATAAGTTTAACCACTTTAAGCCATAGAAATCGAATATACAGCCTATCTCTAGAAGTGACATTAAATAAAAACGGCAACAGTCCAGTCAGTAAAACTGGAGCAAATATGGGAAATTTTGCTGACATGTATAAGGCATAAATATTCATTTCAATTTTGATTTATTACAAGATCAATTATAGTGCAGTCAATATAAAGAGGAGAAGCAAACTTATCCAAAACATCTATTGACAACCGTAACCACAGTCATTATCAAGCCACAGATTTAAAGCAATGCGGGCGGGTTCAAGGTCATTTGACAAGAAACACAATAAAATAATAAACAATCTTGAGAAGACGTGACTTAGTAAGGATATGTTTATTACATCAACACAAGCCGCTGACTGGCATCAGCTACACGCCTACTAGGTGGCACCGCTAGCTGGCAGGAACAAAATTAAAGTTATCAATAATCAATAATTACACTCGCTACAAACAACAATACAACTGTTAGGAGAACACTTTCACAAAAACAGCACCGTTATTAGTTAACAACACATTGAGTGATGGGTTCTAAACTCTTATCTACACCGCTTCATGAATCGACATCTCCAACAGATGTATTGCTGTGGTTGTAGTGGTTTCTGCGATCAATTAAGGAAATATTGTCCTTATTGCAGCACTACATATACACAGACTTGCGTGCAGCATTCAACACCAGTGTATGTTGACCGACTTCTGATTAAACTTGAACGTCTAGTCTTCTTCTTTCTTCTTTCTCTGCTGGCCGAGAGGTCAGCTGCGCTGTAGCCTCATGTCGGGGCGAGGAGCCTCGCCGGCAACCTGCAAATGAACTCCAGCAGAAGAGAGACCTTTTCGAACACTTGCTCCGCCGTTGGGAACAGGCCTAGTCAGAATATCGGGTAGGGCGCTGAAACTTCTGGTCTCATATTTTAGTCACCGGCATATGCTGACTAGAATAACCGATCAGTAATATAGCTCAGCCCTACAGAAAACTATGGAGTTCCACAAGGTTATGTATTTGGTTCTCTGTTGTTTAGTCTCTATCTCCAGGTCTCTACCAAATATATATTCGAACGAATTATTGTTGGAAGTTTGTATTTGTAATTGTGAGTTGAAATTGTTTGCAGAAATCCACTAAATATTTGTCCTCGATTTTTTCTTGTTCTCGATCCATATTCACTAACTACCTTGTTTTCCTTGCCATCCCCAAAAATGGCATTCCAGTCACCCATTAGAATTAGCTAGTCGCTTCCGTTGATTTCTTTTATCAGTTCTTTACTTTGTTTGTAAACTCTCTCCACGTATGTATCGTTGGCTGTATTAGTAGTAGGTTCTCCTTCGATAACGATCAGCATTAATTGCTTGTTTTCCTGTAGTGTTTTGATGAGTTTATTTGGAATGATGCTGATCTAATATTACAGCAACGCTATTTTTCTGCTTTTTTCCTTCTTAGTACATGATTCAGTATCCATTGTTAATGAAGTCTCCTGAACCTTTCCAATGTGTTTCGTTAACTCCCAAAATGTTGATTTTGTATTTCTTCATTTCTTCCTCTACCTTCTCCAACTTGCCGTCTTGGTGCATTATAGCTCGCATATTCCAAGTTCCAATCCGTAATTCATATACATGTGCCCGTGTATTATTTATTTGGCCTGAGATAACCCAGTGATTCTTAGCACCCCCGACTCCTTAAAGGATTGAACCACCACCGTAGACCAAGTTCGAAGAACCGCTGGGGACTATGGAGCGTTTTCATTGGTTGTAGGTCATAAATCTGTTTTGGAAACCATAGTGACGGTGGTTTCGATCGTTTTTATCTCATCTGCTATATGATAATCTGCAAATATCCATTGACACCTGTCGTGTTCTTCCACATGAATGTCATACATTAAAACAGTTAAACAATTAAAACAAACAAACACATACCGATATGATTAGGATTAATTTAGAAACTGGTACCGTTATTTACAAGCGATTTGTTTAACTCTATATGAAAGTGCTTATTGGTCAAAACCGCTTCCTTTACACCATAGCTTTATATTCAGTCCTGCATGATGACAAAACACGAATACAGTCATCCTTGTCGGTATGTTATTGTGCATGAAGAATAACAAAACTTGTCGGATTGTCGAGAAAATTTACTATGTCACCATATCTCTGGGTGTTATTCTTCATCTCCCGAATTTATTTAAATGGAATCCGCTCTCCTCTTGAGCTATATTAATAGGTTTTCTTTTGTGTGTGTGTGTGTGTGTGTGCGTGTGTGTGCGCTCGCATATGTTACTGTACATGACGTACCTTTGAAATTAATTAACCATTTATAAGTTGTTGGTTCACGTGGGATCCCCTTCATAGGAGCCGAAGACCTCTAAGATACAAGGCCACCTCCACGGGGTCGCCAGCGAGCAGGCCATACATGGAACCGTCCGCACTCCAGAGTTTTTGCAAAGATTGGCGAAATATTTGCAGGAGAGAGGTTAGGATTTTTTATGACATCCGTAAAAGGAGAAAGGAAACAGAGTGCGAAAAAGACAGACAAAAGCCTTTATTGATGACATGATGACTTGAAAAGTTATAATATATAGACAGGAGAATGAGTGAGCCAATTAGCGAGAAGATGTCAAGACAAGAACAGTTAAAAGAGAAGACATTCGTGTATATTATGACTGCTCACCAACCACTCAGACTTTAGTCATCTCTGATGACGAGAGATATGTCATAGCTATCACGAAGCAATTTCCTGCCCATGTTCCACAAGTCGTGTGTGGTCTGAAGCTTTTGCGGTCTATCATAATTACATTACCAGATAAAATTAATTAAAAATATATTAGAAGAAAAAGACACTAAAGGGGACAATTATCTCTGCAGCTGATACGATGCAAGTTGCCGAAAAAAAGGAAAATGATTGTTCGCAGTTTTAAATTGATTAATAATAATGTTATCTATAGCGGTATACGATACATTAATTATTGCCATAAGTAACCTTTGCCTCATATTTGAATAATATTTGTATAATCACCTGTTTGTATACAACTGAATGCTCAATGTTTATTATTTTGGCCTGCTGATATACCTACTGTACATACTATATAGAGATGAGGAATCTACAGAAGAACGCTATATAGATCTTGTGGGGACCCACTGCGTATTTTAGTCACAGATGGTTATATGCGCATTTTTTCCTTTAGAGTACATTATTACTTGTTGCCATAGAGATGCATGAAAAAACTGGAAAATGTGTCTATGTGTACTGTAGGTATGTGCGAAGGCAAAAAATGGATTACAGAAGATTTGGAGTTACAGTATGCATATTAGTGTTTGCCTTTAGTATTTGTCGTGGTGTACAGCTGGTAAGCACCTGTTTCTTGGAGTGTGGTTTCCTCTTCTTTTCTTTCCACGTGAAACTACTTTTGTTTTTTCTCCTACCATACAAGTACTCATGGGAAAAATGCACAAGATTCTCATTTATTATTCAAGGTGGGGAAAAACCGCATACTCCGAATGGGAGCAGTATAACATTAATTGCACTAGTTTATTTCAATTGATCTTAATCATTGATTTTCGTATCTTCAAATGCAGCTATTGATCCACGATAAGTCGACAATAGGTTTTAGCGTGTACTGCTAAATAAATATAATTGATAATTATTTCAGAGCATTTTAAATGCTGCATTATTTTCCTCGCGTGCACAGTCCCATCTAAGTAACTTTCACAAAAATAATTATTGTCTCTTATCATAAAGATATGAGCGATTTATCTTCCCCAAACTGCATTGAAACAAAATAAAACCCTTCTCTGCTATGATCATAATTTAATTTTAACGTATACCTTTTTAGTTAGTCAGTGAGTTGAATAGAAACAACACAACACTTTTGACCTAGCAAAGAAACACCTGTTCCTATCTATTCCCTTTGAGCTGATTGATTTTCGCAGAACATTAAAAAATATCACCTGTTCATGTCTCCTTCTTCCTGATCTATAGAAATAAGAGTGTGTGCCATACATGTAGATTTGTTTGTTATTCGTTTCACTTTTTTTATCTAATTCTTCCAATGTGTTACTCTCTATAGGGGTCGCAGATCGAAGTGCAAACACTGCTTTTGTTTGAAAGTCGGCGTGTCGGAAGTTAGCGTCTTCGTTGTATAATTTAGCTATTATTCTATCCTTCTTTCTTAACAACAAGTTTGTATTTCTATGGTGTTAATCACTGATTCAAGAAATATAAAATCACGTTCGGTCTTCACCATGTTTGAAATTATATAGCAGTATTAAACATCAAATGATGACATAATCAATAAATAATTTACATATACGATAAGTAGCTACTTGGATTTAATTGGTTCATTTAAAATTCGAGAAGTATTTGTTTTTGTTCAATTTTACTATCGACATGATTATTTTTCTAAATCAATTGTTGATATACGCGTATAAATGAGTAATTTATTGACTTTGATTTGCATGCTGTTGATATTCATTTTTTTCGAAATATTAACATCACCAGGACGCTTTGAAACAACACTTACAAGCAAAACGTTTTAAAATATTGATAACGCAATCTACAAAATATTAAAACAAAAGAATAGTGGACAGTTCATCTGTTCAAGGCTTTCTGAGTGCCGCATAAGAATCGACGAAACACTCATAATATTAAAATCAATGGATTTATTTCGATTTAATTCGATTTTGAGTTATTTCTATTGTGACGTTAGTAAATCAAATGGTGGGCGATAGATATCCAACCCAGACTATGGAAGAATCGACTGTTTTGTTGCAAGGCTATTTTAATCAAAAGTGGCAATGGTTCATATCTTTATTTCTTTATTCACGGACGCTTTACTTGAGAACTTCAGAGGTAGAGGAAGACCAATAAGAAAGTGGATGACAATTGATTATCCATTGTTTGTGTTTGTGTAATTGTTTTCAGTAATTAAAGTGTGATTACTAATAAAGTGATGGTTCTGGTTCTGTTATATTCTGACATTTTCTGACTGGTGAAGAGACTTTTGGCTCGATCAGTCTTAAGTCTTTGTGATTCTGTTGAATAAATTTACAATTCGGTAAAAATTATTAATTGGAACTTAATCTAAATAATGTAAGAAGATAATTAATCTATAAATGTAAAGAAAAGTGAATATGAATTATCTCCTAAGATACTATACATAATATCACTCCTTGTCTCTACGGCCACTCATTACTTTTACTTTACTGTTTGTTGTCTACCCAGCTGCATAGTTTAAAATGAATTAACTTCGACTTCCTCGGTTCTCTAATTAATTTACAAATAACGGCGTGGGGAAATAAGGCATGGGGAAAAACACTCATTATGAGGCTATGCAAGATAGAAAATAACCACGCCGTCTCTCGATGAACAAAGATACGACTTGGTGAACTGTCTGCTGTGAACTGGCTACGAAAACTGGACACTCATGCAGGATGATAAACACAAAACCAAGACATTTGAGATGTGGACATGTCATCCAAAAATGCTTGGTATTAGCTGGAAGGAAGAGAAAAGCAAAGAGTAGGTTCTGCAAATCATTCAACAATACACTCAGCCCACTGAGTCGTGACTCCAGACAGAGGCTGGCATACTTCGGTCACATACTTGCATGTCGCAGGGATGATGGCAATCTCGAGAAAGAGAATAAAAGAGATGACTGAGTGAAGTGGAAGACGCGGCAGGTAAAAACGTATTTGATATATATACAGAATGAAAGAAGAAATGCGAACATCGGCGCGAGCTTCAAAGCAGCCGGCACAGAACTAGGCGTTGTGGCGGGCAATTATTGTTTTAGTTATAAAGTTAAGTTTATTCTCAGAAAAATAGCCGAAAGCTAATAAAGGCGAATTACATATTGTTGGAAAATGAATTACAGTACAATGACATAAAAGGGAAACATGTGTATAATTAAACTGAGTTGTTAGAGAACGGCACTTTATATAACATAAAATATTCTCATGAGATTTCGGCATTGTGGAATACATGTACATACATACTACACATCTACAATTAAACAGAGTTGTTATGTACCACCGTACTTGATATAAAGAGTTTGTTCTGATGACAGTGCGGCTTTGTGGAATACGTAAATGTTCAGCCTGCCGCGTTCGGCCAGACAGCCTCATTGGTACACGGGAGTGAAGGGGGTGGTTCACATCAACAAGGATTTGCCTGAAATGGTTCATTTGCAGTGCTTCCATGAACCTGCAAAGACTGGGTATCTGGTGTTTTTCTAGGACTACTTCATAACACAAGTTACTGTTTATATACTTACAGGTTGTCTTTTGGAGTTGTTCTAGTTTGCCGCCTAGCGTGATGCCAATAATGGGAAACCATAATACTGCGAATTTGGGTGGTATAGATAAGTACTAGATTATCTTCACTGACACCGCTCTTCTTTAGTGTCCTCAGCCAGTGAAACCTTTTGTCACATTTATTGAATAATAAATGTAAATGCTGTTAGAAGGTCTAGTCTTTGTCAAAGAGGATACCAATGATATTTTCACAGTCGGTGCTTTTTTCTGTTACAGTACCGTCGTTGTAGAGCAGTTTATTAAAATTTAAAAATCAAATTATGGACAGTGTGTATTCCCCTATTTTTGTTTTATTCAGAAGCATATTGTTGTTTTGTGCCCAGTTTTTTATTTCAGTAAGTGTTCCTTGGAGAAGTTACCAAACGGCGTCGCGTGCCGTAACAGGTTGTCGACGACAAAGTGGTCAATGTTATTGCGCTTTACTTTTCACCTAATACGTATTCATAACAATTTAATAATCGTAGTCAGCTCAATAAGTTCAATCTGCTTCTGATTTCGTGGATAATATATGTCTACCTTTTAGTCTACTGTTTATTATTGTACTCAGGTATATGTTAATCTGTATCAATATTTTTCCTAAATAAATTATTGCAAGACATATTATGTAATAATGTCACATGTTGATTCCAGTTGCCAACTTGACGTCCGGTCTAGCTAGGATCAATGATCAACACAGAGGCCAACATGATGCAAGAAATTAACCGAAAATCAACATTACAAGAACATAAGCGCAAAAGATGGACAAGATCTGGAAAAACAGAGCAATAACACAACCAACTAAAAGTACGATTGGCTCGGTCAAAACAATGGGTGCTCCAACAACTGAAAACAAAGCCGATGCTATTCACACAAATTATCAGCAGGAAATTGGGATTCTTTGGCCACGTAATGAGACATTCAACAAGCATATCAACGAAAGTAGGCGTCGATTCCGTGATTCAGTTTTTCTATGTCTATAAGAGCCAACTGACTTAGAAGAGAGAGAGAAAGAGAAAGAGAAAGAGTGAGAGAGGGGGGGGGATTCAATGAGGGGCGTTTTAATTTTGTCAATATATTTTATATTTCGCGTGGCATTTCTTATACTAATCTCATCCGAAATTATAAATCTGGGCTTGCGCGGCGTATGTAGCATTATTTGATACTATACGAAAGCAAGGAACATGCTTTATTTGGCGAAAGGTCAGGAAACCACATTACATGAAGTTAACTGGCTGAAAATACACTTAATAGTTGACATTCTATACCTAAAATACACTTAAAAAGAAACTAAAAAACTGCGCACTGGCACAAACAATAATGCATCTTTTCCCAACATTATATCTAAAAAAGGAAAGCATTGTCTAACCAATTGCAATTGCGGAATTTTTTAAATTATTCAAATAATTTCTAATGAGAAACGAATTAGTCTTTATATTTTCTATTGTTCATGACAGTTTTCGTATAATGATCTTGGCAAAGTTAAAATTTGGAGGCACGCAGCGCTTGTTCAATATATTCTAGACAATTTTATTTTTTTATTAATTAACAGGTGATGTTTGTATATATTTTAATCAATATTTAAAATAAGTCTCACAAAACTAGTACTTCGTAGATGTCCCGTTAATGCAGGTAGCAATGGCGTAGGAGGACTAAGAGGCACTTTTCCCACTTTCTTCTAATCTCATCAATAGGGCCACCCCGGGGCAATGGGGCACTCCCACCTTCGCTGTCTGTCATTTTCCAGTCTTCAACATTTCAATCTCCTTATTTTACTAATCTATCTGTTATCTGTATTTGAAAATAATCCGACATTTAAACTTCCAGTTTTGTGAGTAAATTTTTGACAGCCTAAATTGTGTATTTGAAATATTGTCGCTAGCCAAATGGATGTTGGGTGAAATGCTGGGATTATGAGACAATGGAGAGCTTGCTTACTTATCTCTGCGTGTTTGTTTGTGATCGCTACTCTCTCCTAGACCATTCGTTGGAGAAAGCTGAAAATATGCGGTAAGTTTTGATTAATTTTCCATATGGGTGCCACAGGTTCCGTTTAAAGGGACTTTTTAGACCCCTTTGAGACTACCAAACGTTTACGTCATTTTTATTCATTTCCTTGATATGAGATCTTAATTAAATCTCGTGGTGTTTAACAGCAACACCTTACGTCACAGTGAAATTACTACTGACCAATCAATCAAATAGCTTTCTATATTATTGATTGGATTTGTTCTAACACATTGTACGCAATATGTCCAAATTCATATTACTCATTCGTGAACCGCCCCCTCCCCCCCCTATTGTCTACGTGAACGGAAAACGTTGGATCAATTTCTCTGCATATGTTACCTTTTCTCTAGAATTTTACACCTCTCCGCGGTTTATTTCAAAGACTTTAAACCCATGGTTTACTATTTTAATGCAGACATGGTCCTATAACAACTACAGCAAATTTCCTGTAGGTCAACTGAATTCAATTAGCGAACAACATCTCAACAAAGATGATGGTTTTTCTTTGTTTCTAACGCGTAACCTTTTTAAAAGACCTCAGTGAGAGGAAAATATATTTTACCTGAACACGCAATTGATAATCAATAATAAACAACGCGTCAACAGTCGCAATAAAATTATATGTCTATTCATGGAAGAAGGACATTTTCTGTCGCTTACAGCAGTATACGCAAGTCCACATGATACACGAGAAGGAAAGAAGTCTGGATATAATTACAATGTGCATATACGAAGCCGGTCAATAGTCTTGTGGGCTAGGTAGGAAAACGGAATAGAGATAGCTTTTTTCGCTGATATATCTATTAACTATTGGAAGGCGAATGTCTATCATATATGTATTTCTCTTAGATTTCAATTTAAAAATAATAAAAAAATGGACGCATGAATTTTGCCTGCATAACCAATTCAGGCAGCATGGTATTGACAAATGAACACTTTTTAAAAAAACTATTTTAAAGTGGATTGTCACCTCCTGCTTTCCCCCGAACGCTCTCCTTCAAGATCTGCTGTTTACAAGTGGTTCACTAAATTTTGACGTGGTCGGTCCTCCCTATACAAGAATAAGTACTCCCAGGACGAGTTCAACTTTTTGAATTCATATTCTGAAAGACCTAACTGTATTTGTCACACAAATTTCAAATTACAACAGCAGGGCCCAAGTCATAAAGAATTTGTTTAATTGACGATTTGAATACTAACAAAGGTTCCTCAATGTTATTGAGAAATGAGGAATATGATTTTTTAACACGGGGAAATAATGCCATTGTGAACAGGTACGTCATCTTATATGATATCAGCTAAATTATGAGGCCTGAAAATCGATGAAAGTTCCACGATAAATTCTGGAAAAATACAGTATGTAGACCTTGTTACACTGTCCATCTTAATCTTTTTGGGAATAACTCCATATTTTTATTCTTTTTCGCTACAAACAACGCAGTGATCTTCGTCGCACATACGAGATGTATATTCGTCAACAAATACAAATGCATTCTTCAAAGAACCACGAAACATATGTTTTTCTTTCTGCCAGTGCATCCGGTCTGTTGCGATCGGCAGGAACTAATTTGAATTTCTTCACCGTATATACTGTATAATATGGCCTATAACCAACGTGAGACAGTTGTCGGTAACTCCTGCGGGTAATGTGGAAAACGGAATGTCAGCTGAGCATTCATCCATTCATTTCACAGTCGATTCTGGGTTACCTTCAACCAACTCTCGAAGATATTCCTTCATTTCTTTGCTACTCGTCCCAAAGCCACTATTTCCTTGCACTATACATACAGTAGAACGTGGTATACTTAGTAAATCCATTGGACAAAGAAAATCGCCATGTTCTTCTGCCTGCGATATATGCAGGTCAGCCTTTTCCGGTCATTTTTCCCACACACACTTTTTCGTGAAGAAGGCATTTTGTTTTCAGACGACAGTATACAGTATATAGAGCTAGGCGTATACTGCACGTATATTTAAAACAAACTATAAATTCGAAATTTGAATGTCCTAATAATAAATCAGAATGTCCTAATTTAAAAATTGAAAGTTCAAGTTGGAAAAATGTCCTAATTAGAACTAAGAATGTCGTAATGGCAAATTAGTGTCAAACCTATGTAAAGTATATAAAGTAGAGTTGTCTGTGTGTGCAGCCTATGTGTGCGTGCATAAATTTTGAACGGTTTATCCCAGAGCAAAACCAAGGGCAGATTTGAAATAAGCAGGTTCCTGCGGAATATTTTTACCTGGTTATAATGCATTTTATTAATTAATTTATAATAGAAAGAAAAATTTAAAATTATTTAAAACCAGGTAAAAACATGAGATATGTATAATTGATTTTACTACTAATAAATTTGAGAGCAGTAACCTCGGAATAAATAAGTAAAATTGGATACATTTCAAGAGGTCCGTTTCACTGTGGTTTATTTATAACTCGGTAGGTTTTTAGCCCATTGCCCCCCCCCCCCATGGTTTGACCCTAAATTGAACCAACGAACAAATTTCTAAAATATTTATTCCACTATGTATCCCCCGAGCGAAGCCGGGTACATCCGCTAATATTGTATATGGCATAGACATTTAAAACTTTAAAAATTTATTAATTAATCTGCAATAGTCCACGAACGTATTGACCTTCCTATGTAATTAATATATAATTAGAAAAAATGTAGAGTTATCAAACAGCAAAAATTAACTATGAGCAACAGATTCTGAGATGATCTATTACAGTTTTTTTATTACTTTACTAGAACAATGATAATTTTTATTGTGATTTTTTGTGTTTCATAGTTGAGAAGAAAAAAATTGCCATCAATTCTATCATGGCATGTTATCTGGCCTATTCAAGTCTGAACAACATTACGGCGGTTAGTATAAGACCATTTATGCATTCTGAATAACACTATATTCAACTTCACCAAAATAATCCTATTCGCTTTTTACTTTGAAATGCTCTCAACGTCCTTCCCCTTTAAAGAGGAAGATGTATGGGAATGCGGACAGCGTGAAATCCATTTATCTACCGTCACCATTTTCACCAATTCATCGCGCGAGCGCCTACCTAATCGCCGCTAGGCCAGCCCTGCCGAGATTCACAACTAATTATCGAATTTCTTCCCGGATAGATTAACTCTTCACCTGACGATCTCGAATTTTCCTTTCCTCCCTTGTCCGTTGTAATCTTTCTCCCTTAATGGTGTTGTTAATGGGAAGAAAGTACATATAGATTGATTTATCTATCTGACAGTGCCAAAATATACTGTATGGGCAATTTATTTTTGTGTTATAAAACATGATATTTTATTATAAAAATGCGACTTATTTTTTATGAGTCATAAAAAGAACCATATAGACATCAGACAGTGAACATATTGTAAACAGCGTTTCTCGACAAAATTGTGTGTAAAGAAGAAAATGTCACAAAAAAACAAACTGAGTAGAACAGGTGAGAAAGCCATTTCCAGCCCCATCTTTACAATGATTCTCTTACTTTGTAGTGACGGTGCGGCGCTACTCTGTCACGGAGGAGGCTGACTCCATCTTTCGCTAAGTCTGGGCTTTTCTTGCGGATGTCTGACCTCATGTGTTTTCTAGGACATACAGTACAGATAAAACTGACCGCGGATGGTGATGCCTGGTGGAACAGCGAAATCAAACGCAATGCCTTGATGGTAAAAAAGTACTGTCCAAATGCACGAGATTGGAGAGTTTTGGAGATTCATGAAAGCGCTACTCACTGCTTTGACGTTTCAGTTCAGGCTCGAAAGAGTAAAAACCCAGGTCTGATCATCACACGACACCACGCGATTGAGAAACTTTATTCCTTCGCGTTGAAAGCAGCTTCAAAGCTTCTCAATTTTAGTATCCTACTGCCAGACAATGCACGTCCAAGACAAGGTGAGTGAATCACAGCAAACAATCATTGGATCTGGATGTCCAATACATTGAGCTAATGAAGAACCTTTACTGGGAACAGAAAGCATCTGTCAGGTTGAATGGCATGGTGAGTGAATATGTTGCAGTGAAACGTGGTGCGAGGAAGGGCTGCATCCTCTCGCCTAACTCATTTTCGTTGTACACGGAAATAATAATGCGCAATATCAGAGGTCTCTGCCGTAGCCGATCTTGGGCCGATGGGGCACGTTTGATGAATCCAGTCTCTCCTCCAATGCCCCCGGTCTTCCTTCTCCCTCATGCAGTCGACTGCTGTTCTCTGCGTCTATGATGTTATATCCGACATCCAGTTCCGTTGCGGTCTTCCTTGCCTCCGATTTCCATCCACCAGCCATACATTATGGTGTGTGCAAGGCTACCCGTCCTTCGGAGTACCGTCTC
Source organism: Nematoplana nigrocapitula (assembly GCA_032274565.1). NCBI lineage: Eukaryota > Metazoa > Platyhelminthes > Proseriata > Nematoplanidae > Nematoplana > Nematoplana nigrocapitula. The sequence continues at coordinate 14,057 of JAUYWV010121481.1, forward strand.
CAGCAGTGGCTCAAATGCTCCGATGAAATTACTAATTTTATTTCTGATCTCCCCATTTGTCACATGTGATCGCCACACAATTCCCAGAAGTCGTCGATAGCAGCTCACCTCAAATGTTTCAATTATTTTCTTAAGGTTTCTGTTCGGTGATCGCGTTTCACAGCCGTACAGAGCGTTGGACGTGATGAGAGACCTCAACAGAGCATTGTTTTGTATTCAAGGAGATGTTCCTACTGTTCCAAATTTTGTTCAGTTTTGCTGGCTTTTCGGTTGCAGTAGCTAGTCTCTTCTTTATTTCAGTATCTGAGGTTACTTGTGTTTTTAATGTAGAACCTATATAAGTATTGAAAGTTGTTTACGACTTCCAACACTTTACCTTCTACTTTGATTTCTGGTTCTTCCGTCCCCGTGTTGCCTTTATTTTGCGGAAGATATCTTTTTGAAGTAACTCTTTACTCTTCTACATAGTTGCTGATATCTATTCCGCAGCTTTTTGTTGTAGAGTCTACCCTCAGAGTTAATTTCGACTTTTGTACCGGCGACCAAATCAATGTCATCAGCAAATCTTAGGTTCATTATGATCCTACCATCAACTTTGATAGTGCCAGAGAATTTCGTTCAACGCATCTACCATTATGTGTTCTAATAGAATTTTAAATAAGCAATATCAGAGAGATGGATGGAATCCGATTTGTAGATTTTAATCAGAACATCTACGGTATCCTGACGACACAGCAATGATTACGGATGAGGAGCAGAGGCTACTACCACTAAGAAAGTCAAAAGAAAGGGCTGGTCATCAACACGAAAAAGTTGTTTGTAATGGTGTTTTTCGGAAATATCAACGAGGCCGAACTGCAAAATTGTATGTGGGTATACTAGGCTATAGCTTAGTAACGGCAGGCGCAAAATCGGACGAGGAAATCAAACAGCGAATCGGTATCGCTAAACCAACGCTCAGGAATATGAACCGGAAACTTTTATTTTCAATTACAGATATTGAAGTGTTATGTCTTGTCCGCAATGCTGCATGGATGTGAGAGCTGGACGGACCATCAGCAAGAAGATGGGGACCCATCTGCAGGCGGCAGAAATGTGGTTCCTATGCAAAATGTTAAACAAATTTCGTTCTAATTTACATATTCAATATATCAACGGAAGAAAGAAAACTCTTACATACCCCATGAGATACACTCATTTATGATCCAACTTTGTCTTTGTATAAAGGTATGATAGCATTTGCAATATAATTAAAATATACCCTGTCTAATATGACACAGTTATTTATTAAAAAATGTGTAGCATAGTCGTTTTTTAAAAACATGTTATTGTATAGTAATCTGTATGAAATACAGATGATACACTTGTATGACACATCTCATTTCAACGTTTGGTAATTTTAGCAAATCATATGTATGACAACTAAAGAACGAAAACTATTAAATTTAATACGAAGGAATAACCAAAAAAAGGTTTTAGAAGAATTGAAATAGTGACTTTGTGACATGTTTCTGTTAACAATTAACCATTTTCAGCAATGCCAAGTTAACAATAATTTTAAAAGTTTTAACAAGTAATATAAAAATAAATTTAAACAAATAAATATTTAATTTAAGGAAAACCGTTGATTGACTAAGCCAGTATTTAATACGGATTTAATTATAGCGGTGCCAGTCAGATAGAATTTTTTCTCCTCTGGTTCACCTAGCCATTTCAATGACTTTGATTAGTTTGGGTCGCAATAGAATAGAAGTAATCTGTCGTTCAGGTTAATTATTTTGCTTTTATGATTCTTTTTCTTTTTAACACATAATAGTTATCCTGTTAGTTGTGTTTTTTGTTAAAATTAAGAATTTCGTTGAACAGTTGTCTTTTCTATTTAGACCAAAGTTGTTATGGTTACGTTGTCCCAATTATGTTTATTTTGTTTAAATATGTGTTAATAATATTATTTGTGGAACAGTTTAATTTTTATGTTTAGTTCAAGGTTTTATATGTTTCCGCATTCCTCGCCTTTATGTTGTCTTTTATGTTTTGTGTTCATTTTAAATTACCTGACCAACAGAGCCCCGCTTCTTTGTTATAAAAATTACATTATGTTTTGAGCCCTGCTAGCAAATAAAAATTATGAATGAATGAATAAATTGAATAATTATATACTGGCTTATCAAATGACGGCGCATCTCTCCTTGTAAAGGTTTCCCGTATTGTATTAGTTTTAGATATATATATCAAATATGACATGGATGGCTACAATTTGGCATTATTTGGGTGACTATAATGAACTCGGCTTATTTAACCAGTGATCGAGTTATTTAGATGAAACTGCAAATAATCGATATTTTTATGCACAAAATAATGAAAAACTATTTTGAGTTTATTTTTTCACGAATGCAAACTCATTGTAAACAACCTCGTGCCAAGAGACTGTGTGTTATCTCTAAAGCTGATGGCATTTTACATCGCGATAATATGCCCCTATGTAAACACAGCACATCAGACACATTCCGGAAAATGGTCTATAACTGAGCCCCGATATGAATTTATTCAGAATGTGAACGCCTAAATGGAACTGAAATTACAACGGGAATATGAAAATTCAGACCATATGGACGATCATTTGAGTCGGTTGTGAAGTTAATGGAAGACATTAATTATATCGGAAATGTCTGGTTTATCCTATATATGACGAAACATTTTCATACATATTGTTAAATTCGCCTTTCGCGCGATATCCATTATATCAAAAGTGGAACCTCGCGTTGTTTTAGAATACAGAAAATAACTCCAAAGTTTATCTCCTAAAGCATTCGTTAACATGCGAACTACGTCGAGTCGCAACAGAGTGGAAGCATTTTATCATAATTTCGGATATTTATCTGTACAATAAATAAATAAAATCACATTGGAATGATCAATACAACTGATAAAATCTATTACGATTACTAACTTATTCCCCATATATAAAATGCGCAGTCAGCACGGATATCATACATTGCGATGCTTACTCGGTAAATATGACTATGACAGTTTTTATCCAAAGCAATTTCCCCGTGGTTTTACTCTATTAGTATATTTCAAAAGTGTAATGAAGAGCACCTTAGGGCCCCTTACATGAAAATTTATAAATACATTAATAAGTAAAGTTTTCATATAAAGTTCATTTTATTTTATATATTGATTGTTTTATCATTACATATAAAGGGTGTCAAAGAATTAGGTCCCTACATATTCCAACATATATGCACAGAACAAATAAATGTAAACAATGATTTTTAATGAACAGCATAACAATAGAGTGTTACTGGCGATCCACCTAAATTCAATTTATTTTATAAATTGACAGAGTTCGACTCCTTCTCTAAGAACAGACCAGGACAAAGGCAACGTGTCACAGACTCACTGGCCGGGCTCCAACTACTATCCAGAGGACCGACGGAACAATCCACCAACCTATCCAGGAAAGTTTGGCAGCTACTTAACAGCTCAACGATACCGGTCGACCTACAATGGGTGTGAAGAAAGAAGAAGAAGAAGTGGTGATGACCACCTTCAGTAAATTCTTGAGAGGGTAATTGAAGGTATCCAAACATCTGTCCTTCAGCTATATCAAGAAACGTGTATTTCAAAATCTTCTTTTCATCGAATTATACGGAAGTCTGAGTTACAAAAATGGAAACCAAAGTTGCGACAACAGTTGAATGATGGGGATAATGACCGAACTTTTCAAAGAGGGCCCTTCTAACAAAAGAGTAAACTGTCACAGGGCTGGACGGCGAATTACATAAGAGCCCTTCCAAAGAGCATAAACGGACCCTTTAGTTTCAAAGTTCATATGGATCCCTCTAAAAATAAACATTATTTTCCCCTTAAATTCGCTACTACATATTTTCTCCCCTGTCTAAACTGAAGGTACTTGCAAAATAATTATCAAAAGTTTTTATTTTAATAGCATTTATCCTAAACATTGGCCTTAGGTTTTGTGTAATATTTTATTTCTTTATGATAGACATTCGCCAGCAATCGATTTTACTGTTTACTGATTGTGCAATTTGGAAAACGTCAGATGCTGGCTAACCCAATTTCAAGAACACCTTCCAAAAATAGACTGATTAATTTTGTTGTTGACGCAAAATAATTCAATTTGTTAATAACTGAGCTGGTCTAGTGGTAAGAGCATCGGATTTACAATCCAGTGAACTCGGGGTTCGAATCCGGGCTACGTACTATCGGGAATAGAAATCTATAAGCGCTGCAGATAATGATTAACATTTATTAAAATTCAATTTGTATTTTGTATATTACATTTCCCACATGTTTTATGTTATATCTTTTACAAAAAATTGTATGTAAATAAATATTTTATATACTTGTATCAAAATCCAATTCTACCATAAAATGTTTTTTACAATTTCGTGTTCCTATGGGGAGGGCTCTCGAGCGAAAACGAGCCGTACCATGTTCAAATACGATGCTACGGCCCTTAGTTTACCGCGATAATCTAGTAAGAAATTTCAGTGACTTGGAGGCACGAATTCGACGGAGTTTGAAACTATTTTTAGTTGAAGGTTATGAAGAAGATTTTTAGACTTTATTTTGTTCTAATAACACAATGTCGAATACTCAACAAGACATGTCAAATTAATTGAGTTAATGAAAGTCGATTTCGTCTTTGTTTTACTTTTTATATTAAAAATGACGATAATATTTCAAATTATTTCATTCCACTCATAGATATTCAATAATAGATCAATTTCCGGTGACCTGGATTTCGGATGGACCCCGCAATTTAGTTTTCTTTACACAATTCAGATGCAGCTGAATTACCAATATAAGAAAGATTTGAAAATGTCATTCTCAGTTCTATTTATTGATAACGTAAAATGCGTTAAATGTTTTAATGAACTGTACCACAAACACACCAATGAAATAGCATTGCTTAAATGAATAAAATAAAATTTAAAATTTAAAACCTGAACAAAAGATTAACAGCTCCATCGGAGGTTTCCTTTTAAAAATTGCTTCTCTAGTGGGCGTTTCATCTGGCTTTGTAAAACATTGTTTTTAGTTTCAGTTTATTATCATCTGTCAGTTACGTAATCATTAAATTGTCCGGCTGAGATTTTGGTCAGGGCAATCTGTAGTTTTGCGCTCACGTAAATTCTATACTTGATTTATAACACCCGGTTATGAGGAATTCTGCCGTCTTGTGCTGTTTGGCCAATCTATAGAAATACAAATTAAAATTCTACACAATACTATTGCTTGCGGGGTTTGAAAAATACGGAGGTCGCAACACAAGATTATTTCGTCAATTATAAAATTTTATGCCAGCTGGAAGGTCGTTTATCATCATCAAGAAAGAGACTATGTTACAGCTTTAGTTCCCTGGGGAACTCCTGCGTGAGTAGTCAACCATGAGGATGTCTTGCCTAGGTACTTTACTCGCTGGTACCTTTCTCGTAGAAACCTGACGACGCATCTGGTAAGGAAAGTTGGACAATCCATACTTGCTAGTTTATGCACGAGGATGCCCACATCGATTCTGTCAAATCCTTTGGAGAAATCCAGTTTAAGGACTACTCGGACGCAGTTTCCATGATCGATTGCCTCGTGAATTTCATATACGAAAGTAGGAACTGCGTGGTTTGTCGAACGGTGTATAATTCCCCCGAATTGTCTTATGTCCAGATATTGTGTGAAGAATTCAGTTAAGTATTTGACCATGAAGTGTTCGGCGACTTTCTTGGCAAGGGTACATGTGAGGGTGTTTGGTCGGATGTCGGTCTTGATAGATCATTGATTAGATCATCTTTAATGCTAGTTCAATACTGTACTTGTTCAAAATTTATTTTTACTAGTTTGCTTGTGTATTTACTAAATTTAAAATTCTACATCTCTTGTTTGTAATAGAATCTCTTTTTGTCGGAATTCAGATTCATTTATTTGAATTTGGACGATAAAATGTTTATACAGGTTGTTTAAGAAGTTCCTACGAGTTGGAGTATATTGTACTGTATATTCTATGCTTAAAATGTATTTCAATGTATCATTTTTATGCATTGAAATTCTATGATGGAGATCCTCCAGATACCAGAGTTATCTAGATATGAGAAGAAAAACTTTTCCGAACGGGCACAATCTTTTATATAAGTTGGTCTGGACGCCCAAACGAATGAGGTGATCACGCAAATGATGTTGAGACTTCTGAACGTAACGAGCGGCATTTGTCATTAAGAAGACGATCAGATAAGCTACAAGTAAAACCAAGGACTTTATGCAACATAATGAAGAAAGATCTTGGCTATAAAAACTGGAGATCAACAAAGGTACAATTTATTAGTGATTAAGATAGAT